>JAQPPZ010013457.1:0-67053 GCA_028583015.1 Wollemia nobilis
TTTTCCTCATAAAACCCTAGCCGATCGCATTTTCATTATATTTATTATCTTGTATTAAGTATGATTTTTTAAAACAAATACTAACTCATAAAAATATCAAGATTTATATTCTATAAATTAATCAATTCTTGCATTTTCATATTGTATAGTTAGAATAATTAAAAATAAAATTAACATAATTAAAACTATTACAAAATATATTAGAAACTATATAGTTTAAAATGTTTTTAGAAAAGTTATATTCAATAATTTTCTAATTAAAAACATTAAATAGAAAAAACTTTAAATATAATTACAATTTTATTAATTTTTAATAACATTTTGCATAAAATAGCTTTTTTTATTTGATGGAAAAAGGGTTTTGAAAGGAACCCTAAAATTTTTACAAAATGGATCCACACAACTTTGAAAGATTAAGAGAGGCCCATAGGCCACCAAAAGAGAAATTAGGATCCAAACATCCAATAGGATCGAACTTGAAAAAAGCTACCAAAATAGCTCCATACATACTCTTAAAATATTGACACAACCTAAAGCAGCTCAATCCCATGCATGGGAGAGCAAACGCCCTGATCTATCTAACTAGACCAACAAAACAAAAATGATAGAACAAAAAATATTCCCAACAAACCACCCAAAACCAGAACCTAGTTCTTGGTTCTACTAGATCTAGCTTCCTTCCCCAACCCTTCATCCTTTGGTTCCCACTCTTCCCACCTCATGAGGGTCAGGATCTCCCCTTGTTTGAATTAAAAAAATATATTATTCCTAAAATTTAAAAAGTACCATGAAATCCCCCTTGAATAGAGTCAAACTTTGGTCACCAAATAAACAAGAAGAAAATTACCTTCTTCTAACATCATTAACTAGTTAGATTAAGCCTTCAGGAAACTCCTTGTTCCAAACTATGATGTTGTTTTGAGAGGTGCCCAGGTTAGCCAAGAAATTGGTCAAATTGTTACCCTGCCTAAACACATGTTGGTACTGGACAATTTCAAGTGTTTGGGCCAATTTATACACTTCCTCCAATAGGTTTGAGATTGTCCAAGTTGGAGTTTGCATCCCTCTAACCATATTAATTATATTGAGTGAGTCACCTTCTTTTATGAATTTTCTAAAACCTAAAGATTTTGTTTTTAAGACTCCTTGAAAGAGAGCTCTAGTCTCAGTTGCATGGCTACTTTAGGTTTTGATGTTGTCAGCAAATGCCAAAAAAATTTACCCCTCTACATCCCTAATGATACCACCTGCTCCATCCCAGCTTGAATTATCCTTACATGCACCATCAAAGTTTAATTTTATCCACCCAAGAGGGAGTGGTTCCCAAATAGTGTCTTCTCTTACTAGGTGATGGATTCTTGAGACCAAAGTAAGATAAGATTTAAAATTTAAATTCTATTCTATCCCAACTTTCGTACTCCTCACATCTAGGGAAATAATATCAACATTATCCATTGTGGTAAGGATAGTCTTAATAAAAACTGACTCTAGGTGATGAGAAGTGTTATTAAAAACTCTAGAATTTCTTTCCTTCCATATCCACCACCAGAGATGAGGGAGGACAAAGAATTAGAAATAAACCTAGCACTATCCATATTCAAATGATGTTTAGTTGTGTTAATATAGGTAAAATTGGATTATATAATTTAATTTTTAATTAAAAAATTAGACATTTAAATGATAATTTTATAGCTTTTTTTTACAAGGATATAAAATTTAATATAGCTATAAAAAACAACTTATATGATTAATGTGAATGAGTCTTAATTTAATGGTTATTTAGTAGTTGATTAAAAATATTAATTTTTTAGTGATAAGTTTCACATTTGAAAACAAGGTTAAAATTTGATTGGATGAATCATAATACTTTATCAAATGGCATGAAATCAACCCACTAAACAACCAAGGTTTAAATTTGATTGGATGAATCATAATACTTTATCAAGTGACATGAACTTAACCCACTAAATACTTTAACTTCTAAGAGAAGACTCGGTTATCAAGCAATATATGTATAATTATCAAGTTGTTATAATTTTACTATATGGCTATTGATGTAAAGAGGGTGGAACATGTTTCAATTTTATATATGTGGGAATGAAATAAATCCACCCATATTATACTATAATACTATTACATATTTTTATTGCAGATGTAGGTAGGATCGCAGGGTGGAAGGTTCAACAGTTGGAACCCTAGTAAGGGCTAGGGGAAGGAGGTTGGGCCAACTAAAGGAACCTCAACATCCAACTTTGCTGATGAGTAGACAACTATACTAGGATATGGTTGGACTCCAATGGGATCTATGGGATTTTTGCCTTCATAGATTTTCATGTTGGAGGGTTTCTATGATCGGGGCACTCTATTGTAGATCTCCATCTCTCATGGTTTTATTTTATCTAATGTGTACTTTGGTTAGCATATTGAAAAACGAGGAGGAGAGACTAGGATCCTCCATTTTTCTCTCTCAAGTACTACGCTAGGTGTTTTTTATTTTTTCTTTCCAAATGCCTTGAGAGTGGTTTTCTCCAATGGGATATGTGGGTTTCTTGATGATTATTTATGATTTTTCCCATCTGGTGGGTCTTCCATTGGCTAGACGAGTGAGCCCTGTGGGCTTGTTTTTTGATATTATGGATTTTGTTGGCCAATATTTTCTAGTATTGTTTTCTTAAATGGACTATTGTTATGAAGGGTTCTGTTACATACTTTATTGTATGGATTTGATTTTTATGATAGGATTCCCTTACTCTTCTTTCTTGTGAGGCAGAAAATACTTTAGTTTGGGTGATATTTATTTGTAAATTCATTTTAAATCAATAATCTTTTTTAATATTCTACTATTTTTCTCTAGTGCTTTAGATTACTGAGCACATGGTGGTTTGACCATGGGGTAATCTCTTGTATTTTCTTGATAAAAATATGTGGCTTATTTGCTAGGATGTTGCTTCATTGGATTTTAGGTTTTGATTCATGGAATCTAGCTCAATATTTCTTGATGTCTTATTGCTAGATCTAAGGTTTGGGGGTGCCTTTCAAAATCCTACTTGTAATAGGTTTGGGGACCTTTTAAAACTCCTTCTACTATAATTATTTTACAAAATCATATAATATTATTACAAATGATAATTATGTATATATATTAATTACACCACATCCCCATCCTAGTTTCATATGATATGAATGAAGACCTCTATGCTCCCTTTTAGGATGAGAAAATTAGGGCCACTATCTTCTCTATGGGTGGTATGAAAGCTTTGAGGTTGGATGGCTTTCCTCCTATTTTCTTTTAGAGGTTCTAGCACATCATTGGTGGTGACATCTATTCAACTATGAGGGAAATTTAGGAGTCTAATTTAATTTTGGTTGATGTAAAATCAAAATTTATAATTATTTTTTTGAAGTTGATAGGTGCTAAATATTACTCTGATTTCAAACTCATTAGCCTCTATAATACAATTTTTAAAATTCTCACTAAAACTATGGAAAATAGGCTCAAAGTATGCATTTCAATAATTATTGACCATCCTCAAAGTGGATTTGTAGCATGTAAATAAATTTTGGATGGTTTTATTACAGTGCATGAGTTGATTCATTCTGTAGATAAAAGTAGAAGGTCATGAACTTTTCTCAAACTTGATATGAATAAAGCATACGATCAAGTCTCATGGAGCTTTTTGATTAAAGTTTTGGAGAAATTTGATTTCAAGCCTTACTCAATTAGATTGGTCAAAGCTTGTATATCATCAGTAAAATTCTCAATATTAGTTAATCAATCACTGGTTGGTTACTTTAGTAATTATAGAGGAATTTGTTAGGGGGATCTTATGTATTTGTATCTATTTATTTTATTGATTGAGTCTTTGGGAAGAGCTTTGAAGGTGAATCCCATAGTGGTGGTAATCAAATCTGTAGATGCCATTGACCCGATATCACAGCATCAATTTGTTGATTATATATTATTATCCTTTTTAGATTTAATTCCTCAAGTCAAAGCTATCAAAGAGATCCTCTAGGACTATGAAAAAGTGGCTAGATAGAAAGTGAGTTAGAGGAAAAGTAAGATGTTCTTCCTTAATACTTATCCTAATAAGCAGAGAAATTGTTGAGATCTTGGCATGTGATATTAACTCCCTTTGTTTTATCTAGTATTTCTAATGTTCAACGGGGGGATTAATACATCTATATGGGAACTGATTGTAGAAAGAGTTCAAATAAAATTGGTGGGATGGAAAGGGGCACTTTTGAGCCAAGAAGGTAAAATTATGCTAGTTAAATATACTCTACAAAGAATACCAATGCACTTTCTTTCTCTCTTCTATGTTTTGGAAAAGATTCTTTAAAAAATTAAACAAATTTAGTGATCCTTTCTTTGGTCTGGTTTTGAGGAGAAGAAGAAATTCTCGCTTGTGGCATGGGATTAGGTGTGTAGTAGGAAAGAGTTGGGAGGTATGGGCTTAAGAAGAATGAAAATGTTAAATAGAGCACTAATAGCTAAATATGGCTAGATATTGGTTCAAAAATATAATGTTAATTGGGTTAAAATATTATCAACCAAATATTTAGTTAACACTGGTAGTTTTTGATGTTTAATGTGTAGACCAATTGGTTCAACCAATCCCCTTAAGGGGGGTGAAGGTCCAAGGTTGAAATATTGGGCCTCATCAGACTGAATTCTTGTCCATTTATCGGTTCTTTCAGTGGCGTAAAAGGTTTAAAATGATTGTGGCATGGTGTATTAGGGGTGGACTGCACGAAGAACTATGTGGTGGCTTCTAGTAATGACATTGTATAATATTGTGGTAGCCATAAAAAGTCGAATAGCCTACCTATATTTGTGGTGGCTACTGATTCCACCATGTAAATTAAAAAATATATATATAGGTAATTTTATCACAAATCCAAGTCCTACCCTTGGCTCAATATTTTGGTGCAAAATTGTTAATAGTCACTTTGATATTGTAAATGGGATAGGATGGGTGTTAGGTAATGGCTATTAGGTAATAAGTAGAGAATTAATTTTTTGAAATATACTTGGGAAGATGAAAAACCATTAGAATCATATCCTTACCTTTCACAAACCAAGCTTGCAGACCAAAGGTGTGTGACTTCATTGTCTTTGTTAATGATAGAAAATGCTAGAAATATTTTGTTCTTCTAGGGATTATGTAGGAAGAAGAAATTGCATTAAAATATCTAATGGATATCCTAAAGTGGATAGTTATTCCTAACCCAGATAGGCTAGACAAATTGATGTGGGGGGTTGAGAAGAATTATTGCTTTTTTTTTTAAATCAGCCTACCTACTATTAAATGATCTCTTTTATCCTTGGTTTCTCATTAGTAATATATGGCTGAAGGGTATTACCCCTAATGTTAATATTTTCTTTTGGTTGGTAGCTCAAGGGAAGTTCCTTACATTGAATAATTGATAAAAAATGGGATTGGTTATCCTAACCATATGCTACCTATGTGGTAGTGCTGAAGAATCACCTATGCACCTAGTTTCTGATTATCTTTTTTCTCAATCTATCTTATTTTAGTTCCTACGAACTATTAGTCTGGATAAAGTTGTTATCTAAATTGATAATTCAATGAAGGTATCCCTTTCTATCTTTTCATCTTAAATACTTTTGGCACTTTGGTTTACCTCATGTTTGGTAGTATGTTTGGAAGAAGAGGAATTCTAGAGCCTTTAAAAATAATAAATAGATGTTATTTTTGGACGTTATTTTGGGGGGTTTTTACTTCACTATAGTTTTTCGATAGGTATAGTCTCCTACGTGAGACACAATGTCTTTTTTTCGGTTCTAGCTATTTATAGTGAAAGCTCTAGTGCATTGATTGGTTTAGTTTGGGTTTGTCCTCCTCAGCTATTATATAGCTTTATTGTTTGTCTATTTTTTGGATCCTTTTTGGTTTGCTATGGTGATATCTATATTCCTTGTATATAGTTGGTTGGTTGATCCACCTTTGTAAAAGGTTTGGGGCACATTTTAAAACCACTTTGTTTTTCTTTTCAAAACAAAATAATATGTATAATAAAAATGAAACACCAACAACAAGCTCCTAACTATGAGTTGTGGAAAAAATCTCACTTTTATATGCTTTATATATAATCTAGTTAATACGAGTTTATTTATTTATTTTTATATTTTATTCATTCTACTTTATCTTATATCTAATTTTGGAATAAATTTTTATTGCTATAAATTATTAATATTCACAATCTGATAGATGTCATTTTACTTTTTTATATACAATAGATAATTTAGGGTGCTTGTATGATGTGTATTTTTCTCATTGGGTGCATAAAATTGAAATAGACCCTACTTGTATTAGTCATGACCACATAGTGGTATTACAACAATTTGGAAATTATACATGTATTCCTTGGTAAGATTTGAACCTAGGTATCCTCTTTGAAAGTTAAAATATATAACTAGTTGAGCTAATGTTAGTTGATAATTTTATGATGCATGTTATTCAAGTACTTTGAACTAATTTTATCTTAAGATAAATGAAATTATGGTAGAATTTCATTCATTTTAACATAGAAATTAGAGGTCCGAGGTGTAAACCAATTGGTTCATCCAAATACCATAAGGGGACGGAGGTCCAAGGTTCAAATATCTAGCCTCGTCAGACTGAACACTTGTCCCTTTCCTAGTGCTTTCAATGGCGTAAAAGGTTTAAAATGATTGTGGCATAGCGATTATAGGGGCAGACTACGCGAAGATCTGTGTGGCAGCTTTTAGGGTGGATAATGTAGAATACTGTGGCAGCCATAAAAGCTGGATAGCTAGCCTGAATTTGTGGCGGCTACTGATTCCACCATGTTAAAAAAAATAAAAACAAACATAGAAATTATATTTTTTGTGTTAGTTCATAAACGTTTTAAATAAATTGCACTAGAAAGCATTTTAATCTAGTGTAAATTGCTATTTTTCCTTATGGGTTAACATTATTTTTTAGGTGATTGTTTTTTCCTTCATCCTTAGTACAATTATAATACAGAAAGACCACTCGTTGATAAAGAAAAATATGAGATATTCATAAAACTTTATGATGTTACCTAGGATGCTTATAAAAATATTTTAGAGAATATATTTATATATTTTTAGGTTATCTAGAAATTAAATATGAAATTTTTAGATTTTAAGGTTATAGCTACACCTCTGAAAACCATATCAAAAAGTAGTAATCATTTTTTAAATGGATATATTTAACTAAATTTATAGGTGTAAGCATGAACTTTGATGTCTATTCTAACTCAAAGCATATTCAATATCATAATTGATATTTGAACTTCATATTTTTGTGAGAAGAAATCATTGATTGAAATATTCTCTTATTTCCATTCTTGTAATTTTGTAACATTCTTCATACGAAAATTTTCTCATATTAGATTTATTTGATGCTCCTTTTTCTAGAATTATATTTTGGACAAACTATCCTTATTCATTATTTTTTTATTTTAATAATTATTTTTTTATATTTTTCTATTTTTTTTATTCTAATAAAAAGAGAAGATAAGTAAATAGATGTAACTATTTGGTATTTCAAAAGCAACACAAAGACTAGAAGATAAAGGATCACTTGGGATAAAGGGCAAAGGAAAGCCCCAAAAGGGCCCTCACATGTAGCCATGGATAGGTAGAGAAGTTTTCAAACTTTGAATTATAAATTGTTAACATTGCAGGTGTAGATTGACAACCATAACTCACTCTCCAAACCCTGCTACTAAATATAAAGAACTAAGCTCATATTTTTATCTTTGTTATCCTGATAGGTAGTGTTCTAGTTTTGATATTATCTATAAATAATATGGAATAACTTTAACCATATAAATTTATTACATCTTAGTTTATTTTAAATTTTACGCAAACAATTCTCAAAATATAGTATCAAATAAAATAAATATATTTTTATAATTTTAGTATAATTATCTTAGATCTCCATAGTTTGAACAAAGGTTTATATTAAACATTTACAGTATCTTAATTTTAAATGGTTAGTCCTTAATTTTTACAATTGACATTGATAGTAGACATAAATTACTTTTAAAATTTTATTTATTTTATACATACCTTTAAAAAATTTATATCATACATGGCTCTACAAAATTTATACATATCCTTATCCACATATGACAATACCAATAAAAGTTACTTTTAATCACTAAAAATAAATTTTAAAATTTACTTGAGATGTTATACATGGGACATGAGACAATGAGGGTTGCATCTTTGAAAATTTTGTTTTTATAAATTAATAAAATATAGAGCTTTTTATATTGACATGAATATCAAGAAAATTACCATATTTGTCAAGATATTTAGATGTTAAAATCATTACCATTTTTTTCAGGCTATTTAGTTGTTAAAATCTTTACCCGTCCAGCTTTATTTATTTTGAAATTTTTTTAAAATAAGGACAAAATTCATTTGTTTTAATTTCTCAAAGCCTAATCTACTCTTGCTCTTCCTAGAATAAAACTACTTCTAATCCACAAGGGGAATTATGTGTTTTATATATTCTAATCCACAAGGGGAATTATGTATTTTATATATTATATATGTTATATCTTTGTCTTTTCATTAATAAACATATTTTTTTATTATAAGCATTTAATAATAAAATGTAAAGATTATGTAACTATTAAATATAACATATATGCCATTTTATTCCACATATATAAGTTTATATAAATAAATAATGTGTTTAATTTCATGGGGATTGAAATTGATTTCACCTCTATACATTTGATGAGAAGGAATTATATTTAAATAATAATTTAAAACATATATTAATGTTATCATTCTATATAAATATAATATAATAAAACTTATAACAATAATAAACAATTAAAAAAGAAAAAAAACTTATAACAATAGTTAAATTTTGTTATAATAATTATTTTAAGAATAAAAGCTTTATATTATTGTATATTTGTGAGCTTTTGACATAGTTAAAAAAATTATTAAGTTTGAATTTAAAAATATGTTTTTCAATAAATAAATATATAATTATAATAAATAAGATAATATAAGATATTTTGTTGTTAAAAGTAATCAAACAAATGATTGAGACATTAGGAAAAAACAACATATAGATTAAAATGTTAACCGACATATTAAATGGCTTATAAGTAAGGTGGTGATAGCTACTACCGAAAGCACGAGATTTCGGGCAAAGGAAACACTAATTGTGATTGCATTCAAAATCAAGTACGCTTAAGTCCTAGAAACGTAAAGTGCATGAAATGGAAAAGAAACACATTGGAAGAGACACAAGCAAATGGAGAAAACACAGCCCTTTCATTAATATCCCTTGATCTCTATTACAATGACGTCTCCTCCCTTTTCGGGGGCTAGGAGCGTTAAAAGAATTCGATTACAATCACTCAATGTTCCTCTTTTCGCGTGCCCACGATTGCAATGGGCGGGCCAAGATGATGTCACTGCTGATGTCGATGAGTTCTTCACCTCCACTGCTTCTCCTGCGAAAAAAGAAACAACCAAGATGTTAGTAGCACCTTCTGCAAATGAAAAGTGTTCGTTCTTCTAAGATCATCAAAAGATGCATGCAAACATTTATCTAAAACAATAAACAAAATGATTCTAAATAGCCTGAAAACTTGCCAGAAGATAGAAAATGTTAGCAACAGGCCATTGCCACTGAGACAGTCGGCCAATCTGCTTTCAACTGGAAATTGTCCCTGGGTAGGACGATTTTTGACTGTAAATCGTCCCTGGGTGGGACGATTTCTTCTATGTTGGGGAAGCTGAACTGACACGCTCCAATGTCGACTCCCGAAGTCTCCAAAACACCTGCAAACAAGGGGTTTATGTAATTGGGGCCATTTTGGGACGACCCAGATGGTCGGATTCTCCCAATTTGGCCTCTACCCTCGAGAATTTGATATCGCCTCCTGCAAGTCAGTGAAACTACAAAACGACACAAAACATACTAGAATATGATCAAAGGTTACGAAATTGTAGCTATGAATTCACCAAACAGAAAACACAATATGCAGCATGAGAAAATAAACTAGAATGCTCTAAAACTTAGAAAGTGCGGGGGTGCCCAAGTGGGCCTCCCACCATTGGCACTTGATTCCGACGCCAATCCACTAGGGATGGGCCCAAAACCTCTTAGGATTGGGGGGGTCGACAAATTGGTTGATTCAGGTGTCCATGTGTTGGATTTAGGTCCGATTCAAGCTTCCAAAAGCCACTCAACAACCTCCCTTGCAAAAGAGATTGGTGGATGTGGGAAGGTGAACCAAAAGGGATGCAAATGGGTCTTCAACTCGACAACACTTCGTTGCTTGAAAACTCCTTCAACCTATCTATTTTGGGTGAGAAAAGTCCCACCTTTTATAGACCCATGGGGTCTCTTTTGGGAGGGAAGCACAAATGCCATGTGTTGGTCATAGGCACCATGTGGCAGTCTTGTCTTCCCATGAGGGAGGGGAGTCCTCCATTGACTTGGGCTTTCATAACTGCCCTTGTGACAGTCCTCAAACGGCCTATTTGTCCACTCACACATGCGTGTGAGGCAGGAGTCATCAACTGACTATTCTGGGCTGCCACTTGGCCTCATTTGTCTTTTTGCCCGTTAAACTTGGAAATCGTCCTTACTGGAGATGATTTCAAAAATCGTCCCTGGGTGAGACGATTTCAAGTTAGCAATCGTCCCTGGGTGAGATGAATACTGGGCAAAGTGTCCAAGTGTGCCAAATTGCTTCTTGACCTTACAAAATTGCTATGAAAGTGGTTAAGACCACCTGTTTGACCTCTCGAGGGCTGCCCCTGGGGCTGTGTTTGCCAAAGCGATCGGTGTTTGCAGATCACATAATCGGATTGGTGCTTTTTTGGTGTCTACAGATGCCCCTTTTTGGGAAGCGCTGTGGGTGATGCAGTGCTAAGCAAAAATAGATAATCAAAGCACTAATGATTAGGGTTTCTTGGTAACCTAACCAACTTTTGACGCAGTGCTATTTTTGTTGAATTTTTTTTATTGTTTTTGTTGTTTTTTGTGACGCATGTGGGGATAGCCTTCTTGGGGAGTGATATAGCGACAATATATGACCCCAACATCTATTTTGATTGCCTTGGATTGCGAGTGTAACAACATTCTATTAGACAACTTTATTTGTTGTTTTTAGTGCATTTTTGTTGATTTTTTGATGTTTTGACTTTTTTGGCTGGAAATCGTCCCTGGGTGGGATGATTTCCAATTGCAAAAATCGTCCTTGGGTGGGACGAGCACCGACTGCAGTGCTCATCCCAGCCAAGGACGATTTCCAGTTGGTAGGCTTATTTAAGGCCCAAAACTTGGATTTGGGCTCATTTGTGTCATTTTTTTTTCTTGCGATTTGGGAGCTCTGTGAGGAGGAGGTAATTCTGTGAAGCGAAGCGCTACCGAAATTCTCTCTATCATCATGAGTGCACAAACTGGTTCGAGCGGCGGAGCGGAGGCGAAACCCGTAAATGCATTCTTTGTTTTTTTTTTTTTGTAATTATCAGTTAAGGTTAGGAACCCTAAATCTGAAAAATTAGTTTTGAATTTTTGTGTGTTATTGTTTTGCAGGTTAGGAGCCGGTACCGTGTACCTGCCGCATTCGCTGAGGCGCGGTCGGCGCTGACTGATGTTGACTGGCAGTGGCTTGATGCCCTTGGGCTCAAGCAGGTGGCTCGACTGGAGCTCGTGGTCCCAGATCAGGCCTATCTAACGACCTCGATCAAAGTTTGGGATCCGTGGACCAACACTTTCCATCTTCCGACAGGGGAGATGACTGTGACACTGGAGGAAGTTTATCGGTTGCTTCGGATTTCGATAGATGGACTGCCTATTAGGACATCGCCGCATGATCAGCGGACTGCTGTATTGACGAGATGTTTTGGGCATGCAGAGCGGCTGGGTGTAATGAACCCAGTGGAGACATCCAAGGTGGACTGTCAAGCTAGCGGGATTTTTGTTAGCTGGTGGTAGGAGAGGGGGGTGTTAGGAGTGAGGCACGCATTCTTGATGGGCCTCATTTCTAACATGCTTATACCTGATTCGTCAGGCGGGAAGGTTCCCGTGGAACCTGCTCGGAGTTGGTATGGCGAGTTGGTAGAGTTCCCGATAGAGGCACCGCTGATTTATGGATGGGGACAGACATTGTTGGCACAGCTCTACGGGGAGATGTACGGAATCTGCTGTCGGCAGCAAAAGGGGGTGAGTTGCAGTTATCTTCTTCAGTCTTTGGGGTTTGCAGAACATAGCAGTGGAGAGGCCGACTGGGTTACCATGGATGACGCGGGCGGTGATGGATGACGAGGAGATTAGCTATGCAGCTTTGTGGCGACGGTCTACGGAGCAGGGGCAGATTCGGCGATGGGCAGGTGCTGTACAACACTATACTGATGTCTTCTCTCTGCTCACTCCAGGGGAGGTGGTTTGGCATCCTTATCGGGACTGTCCAGTCTGGCCGGAGGTTGGAGAGTGGCTCCGACGGGTACGCAGGGAGCGGTGGTTGACTGGGCGGCACGGGACGGAGCATGAGTTCTTTCTGTATCATCGTATTACACGACAATTTGGGGTGCGCCAGGGGTTGCCTGGTGAGCCCGTGGTCTATCAGCGATGGGGAGATGAGAGAGGATTAGAGCCACCGATCATTGCTCCATTGGGCGAGGAGTCCGATGCGATGATTGAGGTCCTGGATGTGGATGACATCGGGACTACCACTGAGTATGACTCATGGTGGGTACTGTGGCACTGGAGAGGAGAGGGGCCACTGGGAGGCACGGAGGTGGCAGTGGAGGATGCTGAGGCAGCAGGGGGTGATTGGGGGGGTCCGTTGGATGATGCGAACATGGTGGATGTGGGAGATGAGGATGTGGACTTGGGTGTTCCAGAGCAGCCGGACATGTAGGATGTGGAGGAGCAGTGGGAGCCTGAGCAGGCTACTGTCCCCGCGAGTCCTATGCGTTTGGAAGATATAGAGGAGGTGGGGTTGGATGTAGGCATTGAGATTGCGTGACTAACAGAGCTGTTGTGGATGTGAGATCTGGAGTTGGGGGATGCACGGCAGGAGAGGGATCTTCTATGGGCTCAGTTGGCAGAGCGGGATAGAGTTTTGGCGCAGCGCAATGATGCATTGTCTATTTATCATCGACGAGAGGCAGAGTGGTGTCTGTATCGGATAGACTTGGAGAGGGAGGTCATCCGCATTGGTGGGCGACTACCTGAGCCTTTGGTCAGTGGATCTTCACGATGGACAAGGATAGTCTGACTGAGCAGTCAGCATCATCTCGTCGCAGGCAGTTAGATAAGGGGGGTGGTAGCAGGCATGATGCGGGGGCTAGTAGTAGCCACCCTGCAGGGTCCCATAGGACCCACACCACGGGGGGTAGTTCCCGTCGCACCAATCCTGCGTGATCATGGTGGTGGATGCCTTAGGTTGGGTTTTTGGATATGATTGCGGGGTCTGAGGACCGGTTTTGTAGCCTACGGGCATCTTTTTGACGATATATATATATACCAATTTTATTGTGGTTTTGTACATGTGATGATGTGATTTTTGTTATGCATGTTTATTCATTTTGATGAATGCAGATGTTATGATGAATTCAAATGTTTTAGATGTCTATGTGATATGTGAAGTGACATTGATGAATGATATTTGTGGTGATTGCACTGTAGGCTATTTAAGAAGCTCTTTATTTACATGGTTTTTCTATTTTTGTATTTTTTGATGGTATTTGCAAGGATGAAAAGTAGCGCAGTTGGCTTAGAAATGTAGCTAAGGTTTTCTGAGACCCAGACGGTTTTAGCTCACTAGCCACGACTGTACTTTATCTTACAAGACTTTTGACCAAGGTATGAATCGGACTTGTTTTTGACCAAGTTATTTCACATCCCCGTGTGTGCAATTGAGTTCATTATTGTGGTATTTATCAGGATACCGCCAGTGCCAGATGGGCTTTCAACCGAACCTATACTAAGGATCACCTAATTAGCTCCACGAATTCCTTTGTTGTATGTACTAAGATTAATCTGCGGTGTAATCCAGGATGCCATAAGCTAGCTCATCCACATGCAAACATTGATCTCGTACGCAAGTTAATGTGACAGATATATCGTCATGCGGGAGGTTTACTTCTGTTACCAATAGGCTATCAACCAAATTGGTACTAAAGCTTGCCTTATGACCTATAGAATGTTGAGAGTTCCAGGGATTCAAGGTCAACTCCCTTCTTTTCTTCAATTGTTTGGGATACTTGCTCGTTTGTAGTGATAAGATCACTGTTTATTTTGATTTGTTTTTCTTTTGAGCAAGGGATTGGGGATATGGAGTGATGAAAATCACTATCGTTTGTGCCATTTTATTTTTGCACTGTAAGATGTCAAGTATTTGATTTTTGACATTTTGCAAATTTTTGATGTTTTGCAACTATTGAGAACTTTAGGGATTCTTAGGGAATTGGGTAGGGAGGATGCTTGTCCTTTTGCCAACTCTCAGCATTCTAGGGGTCATTCACACAGGGGGATGAGCAAGATAACCGTTTCGCTTGTGGTGACCTAGATTATTTCGCAGGTTTCATCTTTCGTTCACACAACTCAGGAATTGTTTAATGTGTTCAGTTTGTGTTGGGATGTTACGTAACAAGGTGTATTTCAAGTATGACTCTACCTTCGTAAAATCTGTCTGACTTGATACATTACATGGCTAAAGAGCAAAATGATGACTGAATCACGGAAACTCTTGATACATTAACAGACCACTGACTCTAGTGTGGTAAAAGCAATGCGTGGTGTTTTTGTTGTTTTTGTACAATGGAACAGTGTGGAATAAGACGGACTAGCAGAGCAATTACAGCCTATGGTGCCTTTGACCTGTTCGACCACAAATATGCAATGTATGGATGCAATGCTTAATGCAGCTACATATTTTTGTATTTTTGATGGATTTATTTTTGTGAATATGAAGATGAAGGGCGAGAAGAGCTCTCTTTTGATGAATTTGAGTATGCCTAGATATGATATGCAAATTTTGTTTGTTTTTGATTATTTTTTATTTTGACCAAGTGATTGCGATATCATTGGAGCATTTTGGTGACCAAGTGATTGCGATAATCCTTGGAGCTTTTTAGGTTTTGACCAAGATATTGTGAAAATCCTTGCAGCTTTTTGGGTGACCAAGAATTTGTGATAATCCTTGGAGCTTTTTGGGTGACCAAGATATTGCGATAATCCTTGGAGCTTTTTGGGTGACCAAGAGATTGCGATAATACTTGGAGCTTTTTTGTGTGACCAAGAGATTGCGATAATTCATGGAGCTTTTTGGGTGACCAAGAGATTGCGATAATCCTTGGAGCTTTTTGGGTGACCAAGAGATTGCGATAATCCTTGGAGCTTTTTGCTTTGACCAAGTGATTGCGATAATCCTTGGAGCTTTTGGATTGACCAAGTGATTGCAATAATCCTTGGAGCTTTTTAGGTTTTGACCAAGATATTGCGAAAATCCTTGGAGCTTTTTGGGTGACCAAGAATTTGTGATAATCCTTGGAGCTTTTTGGGTGACCAAGAGATTGCAATAATCCTTGGAGCTTTTTGGGTGACCAAGAGATTATGATAATCCTTGGAGCTTTTTGGTGTGACCAAGAGATTGTGATAATTCTTGGAGCTTTTTGGGTGACCAAGAGATTGTGATAATCCTTGGAGCTTTTTGGGTGACCAAGAGATTGCGATAATCCTTGGAGCTTTTTGAGGATATGGCTTTCTTAGATGTGGAATGGTCGCAAATGACTGATATTCAAGGGTTCTGTTTCCTTGATACCATCTAGAGAAGCTAGCCGGTATGTCCCGGGTCCTATTATGCTATCAATGACATATGGACCTAACCAATTTTCCGCGAATTTGTTCCTCATGTGGGACGGCAAATTTGAGTTCTGTTGGTTTTCCTTCAAAACCAAATCACCAACCCGAAAGTCTCTTAGGTGAACTTTCATGTTGTAAGCCCTTTTAAGTCGCTCTTGATAGATACGTAAATGCTCGAGAGCATTAACGCGTCGTTCGTCAAGCAACGTAAGTTGGTCTAATCGGGCTTTCCACGTAGTGTCATCATCGATAAACTCCTGCATTGATATGCGGAGGGAAGGAATTTCCAACTCGAGAGGCATTACTGCCTCTGAGCCATACACAAGTAAAAACAGAGTTGCCCCAGTGGGCATTCGAATGCAAGTGCGATAAGCCCAAAGGGCAAGTGGGATTTGTATGTGCCAATCCTTATGACTGTCTGCGACGGTCTTTTTAAGGATGGCGACTAGTGTTTTGTTTGACGCCTCCGCTTGCCCATTTGCTTGCGGATAATAGGGTGTTGAAAAGCTGTGCTGAATTTTGTACTTTATGGTTAAAGCACGCACGTCTTTGTTCTTGAATGATGGCCCATTATCCGAGATTATTTTGGATGGAATACCAAAACGACATATGATGTAATGCAAGATGAACTCCGCAATACGGGGTCCTTTCGTTGAGGTTAACGAAATTGCTTCCACCCATTTGGTAAAATATTCTATGGTCATTATGATAAATGTGTGACGGCCTGACGATGCAGGGGAGATCTTTTCGATTAGATCGAGGCCCCACTGCGAAAATGGCCAAGCAGACTGGACTGTCTGTAGGGCCTGGGAAGGTACGTGCATCAAATTGGCATGATGTTGACACTTTACGCACTTCTTGACATACTCGCAACAATCTCGCTCTAAATATGGCCAATAATAGCCCATGCGAAGAATGCGCTTTGCGATGGCCATACCGCT
Source organism: Wollemia nobilis (assembly GCA_028583015.1). Classification (NCBI taxonomy): domain Eukaryota; kingdom Viridiplantae; phylum Streptophyta; class Pinopsida; order Araucariales; family Araucariaceae; genus Wollemia; species Wollemia nobilis. The sequence continues at coordinate 16,814 of JAQPPZ010013457.1, forward strand.
AAAGTGGCCACCACATGTACCGTCATGCGCTTGGGCGACTGCCCAAGTGGACTCTTGCTGGTCCAAACAACGAAGAAGAATTCCGTCATAGCTTCGACGATACAAAATGTCTCCTATCAAGACATACTTAGCCGCTTTTTGCTTGAATGTTCGTTTTGCGGCGTGCGTCAATCCAAAGGGAAGATTACCTAATTTGAGGTAATCTCTTATGGGTAAATACCAGTCCTGTTGATCAGAAACCTCGATAGTATGAACAACCAATCCCTTTTGAAGTTCTTCCCTAATAAATGTTGAATGGGATAGAACTTGTAAGAATAGCGTTGTGTTGCTATTAATGGGAGTGGGGGAGAACAAGGACCCCCAGTTGGCACATTTCAGACGATCTCGAATTCGAAAGAACTTATCCGAGGATGGTTCAATCTGGATCATGTGGGTTCCTGGCGTCAAGTCTGAGCTTGCACGCTCTATCGCGGATTGCGATAAGGTTTTGACTTGAATAGTTGTCATATCACCTGAAAGGTCTTGCGGGATTAGTGACCCCAAAGAGGCCATTGTGTCCGCAAAACGATTCGATGATCGAGGGAGTGCCTCGATGTCATACCACTCAAGTTTTGCCAGGAATTTGTCCACGAGGGCTTTATAGGCCTTCAGAACTGGGCATTTGCATTGATATACCCCTTTGACTTGATTGACGATTAACAGCGAATCACCAAAGATGTTCAATCTTTTGATGTTCATGGCGATTGTTGTTTGAAGACCTAGGAGCAAGGCTTCATATTCTGCATTATTGTTGGTGCACTGGAAATTTAATTTAAATGACAGGGGCATTGGAGCGCCCTGCGGTGTGAAGAATACAATTCCCGTGCCACCACCTTGCTCACATTTAGAACCATCAAAAAATAAGGTTATGTCGGCCTGAGACTCAGGCTCATAGAATCTGGCGATTCTGAGACATGGAAGACCCCATCATCGGGTAGTTCTATGACCAGAGGCTGATCGTCTTCAAGAGGAGCCTCTGCTAGTTGATCGGCTATGACTTGTCCTTTTATAGATTTTTGCCCAATAAACTCAATGTCAAATTCCGTCAACAACATGATCCATTTCGCCGTGCGACTACTATGATAAGTACGACTCATCATGTATCGCAATGGATTCTCCTTAGACACAACATACGTAGTGTTGCTCAGCATGTAGTGGCGTAGCCTCTTGGTAGCAAACACCACTGCCAAGCAGAGTTTTTCAACGTATGCATAGTTAAGTTCATAACTGACCAGGGTGCGGCTAAGATAGTAAGTAGCCTGTTCTTTGTGAAGTTCATTCTTCTGGGCCAGCATGGCTCCCAGTGCCACCTCAGTAGCTGAGATGTATAAGTAGAACGACACACCTGGTCTAGGTGGTGCCAATACTGGTGGCGAAGCCAAGTATTGTTTGATTTCGTCAAAGGCTGACTGGCACTCGTCATCCCAATGAAATGTGACCCCCTTGTGCAATAATTTGTTCATTGGTCGGCATTTGTCAGATAATTGCGCTATGAAGCGTTTAATCGATGTGACCTTTCCTTGCAGACTTCTGAGCTGCTTGATAGTGGTTGGGGGAGCCATTTCAAGGATTGCCTTGACTTTGTTTGGGTCCACTTCGATGCCTCATTTTGAGACTATAAAACCCAAGAGTTTTCCAGATGTGACGCCGAACACGCACTTCTTGGGATTCAGTCTGACCTTATGCTCTATGAGGCGATCGAGAATCTTGCTTAAGTCACCGAGATGATCTGAGCGCAAGAGAGACTTGGCTAACAAATCATCCATGTAATCTTCCAAAGTTTTGTGCATGTAATCATGGAAGATATAATTCATAGCACGTTGGTATGTAGCGCCACCGTTTTTAAGGCCAAAAGGCATGACCTTATAGCAAAATGTCCCCCAAGGCGTTGTGAATGCCGTTTTGAGTTGGTCTTCAGGATTGATACGAATTTGATTGTATCCTGAGAAACCGTCCATTAGGGAGAGCATTTCGTGACCTGTTGTAGCGTCTACCAATGCGTCGATGCTTGGCAAGGGAAAATCATCCTTAGGACTCGCTTTGTTTAGGTCTCGAAAGTCGATGCATATGCGAATCCTCCCGTCGGGCTTCTTGACGGGAACCATGTTGGACAACCATGGCGGATAATCCACGCAGATGACAAATTGTGCATCCAACAACTTTTGCAATTCGTCTTTGACCATCAAGGCCACTGTTGGGTGCATCTTTCTTAGTTTTTGCTTTACAGTCTTGATTGTCGGATCAAGCGTTAAATTGTGCATGACTAGTTGCGGGTCTAGTCCTGGCATATCCTTGTACGACCATGCAAAAACCTCCTTCTTTTCTTTAAGAAGGGCAATGTAATCGGCTTGCTCTTCGGGGAAAGGCTTACCCCCAGCTTGAGAATCCGTGGATTCATTGGATCTGTGCCGATGTCTACGTCAGTCGTCTCCTCGACTGACATGTGGGATCCGTCCTCCAACTGATGTGGAGTTGGGATTAAATGGATATCATCAGCCGAGTTAAGATCTGCGTTTGGAATCTCGGGTCCCTCTTCAGCTTGAAAAATATCCTGAGTTGTCCTTGGGGTAAAATGAAGCATTTCACCGAAAGGCCAGTACTCTGATGGTGACAATGGTGAATTGACGCGATCCCAGCCGATGGCATCCATGTCTAGATGCAATGACCATGATGGATCGGTCGGATTGCGGATGGGTGCGGTCAAATCAATGGAGATCATGTGGATGGAATGAATTTGGTCTCCAGAACCGCAGGTGTGATAACTTGTTTCTTCTAGATGCTCCCTATACTCGGATCCGGCTCTACGAGAACAGGCACGAATGGATCCTCCCTAGGTGCAAATTTTGTGAAAAGGAGGGCGGGGTCTTCCCTCGGCACCGCTGTCATGATGGGATCTCGAGGTGGACGATGCTCATCTTGAATTTGGAGCCATGGATCCAACACTTGGTCCCACCTCGCTGGGTCTACATGCCATTCATGCCCCAGCAGTATGCCCATCTGTCCCATTAGATCTTCATGAGTTAGAGCGCGGTGATGTCGTCGCGCATGTCTAAGATAGTCCATTTCAGTTTCATCTTCTGAATCGCTTTCATAGATCCAAAATTGTTCATCCTCTTCAGCATCTGTTGCTTGCGACGTTGAGGACTCTTCTTGTTCCAGTGAATTAATCTGGTCCCATTGCGATTGTTCCACTCTTGGTGGAGGGACCTGATTCTCTTGGTACTGTATTGTTTCATCTGGAACCTCTAAGGGGAATAGCTTCATAAAGATGTCCGACAGCCATTGATGTTCTCTTTGAGGATTACTATCCGAACTTTCACCTCTCTCTAGCAAAGGAGAGGGATTATTGTTGTTTCCAGGGGTGTTTGTTGACCATGGGAGGTAGTCTCCCAATGTGTATTCTGTATTTGGATTGGCATAAGGGTCTAATGCCAATCCCCCCTTGTTGCCTATTTCTAGGCCTTGCATATTTTCAACCAAGATGTCTAATGGCAGGGGATGGTTGAACCCTACCCCCGACTTGTCATATGGCATCTGATATCTTGGTTGGCAAAGGATCCACATCCCTTGCTCATATCTGCCTAGCCCATATCCATGCCAATTGCATTGGCCTAGATATTTTAGGGCAAATTCTGGGTTTGACAGATAATTGATGTTTTCAACAAAAGGCTCTTCGTCTGTTTCCTTTTGTTGGCATGGTTCAAGACCATGATCAAGGCCCCCATACACAAAATTTGTCTGGTTCGGTGGGTAGCCTAGAGGAACAATTGTCCCTATGGGAAGGCGAGGTCTTCCCATGTCCTGTACTGACTCCAATGTGGGGGTTGCCACAATGTTTTGCACTAAGTACTCCCCCGAGCCCGTACTGGCCATTTCAACAGTGATTGTTGATGATTGGGTGGAGGAAACGGTAGTCCTTCCCGAGTCCATTCCATGTTTGGTTGTTCAGAAGTCTTGGTTTCTGTTGTGTTGGGTGTTTCCTCTGTTGATATCGTTGAGATTGTGGGCAACCTTTCTTCTAAGGGCTTAACCTCTTCCATGATTTGTTTTCCCTTGTCCTTCTGTTGGGCCATGATAGGTGGCGTTGATGATGAAGGAGCAGGTGATGAAGTCTCACCTGGCTGGGATTTTGTCTTGTTGGCCACCAGTGGTGCCTGCGGTATTGGACCCTGTTTAGATGGATTTAATTGGAAATCCAAATGCGTTGAAGGGAGGGTCGATTGAGGTATGAATTGTACCGCATTGCAATACTTGAAGGGCTCTAAGTCCATTGGGACTACATGTATTTCCCCTTCATAAGCATACTTTAAGCATTGGTGGGCGATCGAAGGGACACACTTCATGTCCCTGATCCAAGGCCGCCCTAGCAAGTATATTATAAGCCATTTCACCTTCCAAAGACATGGCACAGTGTAGGTATTGACTTTTGTCCTACCTGGACTGGCATAACGACTGTGCCGACTGTCGAGCATATTGCATCATTAAAAGCTCACAGTGTGTACGTGGAGGCTGTGATGTGAGAGGCTGGCAGCTTCAAATGCTTTAAGGCTGCAGTGGTTATGATGTTACTGGACGAGCCGTATCTATCAGCACTCTCTTGTACGAAATCCCATTGACCCACGCGATAACGTGCAGGGGTGGATCTGCCATGTCATTTGATATCGTTTTGACCTCATCTTCTCTGAATGTGATGACCGGCTCCGTACATTGTTTCACATGTCCCACGAAGGCGTTGAAAGAATTTGCCTCGTGGGGTTGTAATTCAATGGCTTTTAAAATGTCCATAAGAGCTTCTCTATGGGGAGCTGATTGTTGAATAAGCTCGTAGATGGACAGACCTAGCCGACGTGGTCCGCAAACTCTGCGTGAGTTTGGTTCGTATCGTGACCTCAGGTCTAGGCGGAGGTAACTGCGTTGGGCGTTGTTGAGGATGCGATGTTGTCGGAACTTCCCTCGTAGCTACCTCAGGGGCAGCTGTCGGGTACCTTCTGTTCCTTGTTACTATGCTAATCATTCCCACAAATCCCTGTGTGGGAAGATCTTGTCGCACCTCGTTAATCTGGAGTGGTTTTGTCTCGTGCCTCGTGGGCTGGCAAGGGGTCCTTGAATACCCCCATTTGTTGGTTGTTTGGTGCGATGGGGTTGTCCACAACCAATGTTCTGTTGTCGATCAAATCCTGGACTAGGTCTTTGAATTTCCAAGCACCCATTCAAGTCATGTCCTCTCGCGCCTATGGAATCTACAATACAATTCCTCTCTGTACCCCCTAGGCTTGGGAATGTTAGGGTCTATAATTTGGATTTTCGACAGAGTGACTAAATTTGCCGCTGACAAGCGGTCAAATAAGGAGTCCCTAGACTCCGCATATGGGGTGAAATTTCGCCTAGGGCGACGCGGGTAATTCTGCTCCTGTCTTCTATTATCTCTTTCATAAGCAGGAGGCACTGCCTGGTAGTTAGCCTTTTGAGGCTGCGTTTCTTGCACAGGCGCGGGAACATTTATCGCAACTTGGTTGACTGCAGCGTGTTGTGGTTGCGTTGTCCCAGTTTTAGTGGTTTTATTCCACTCTTTCTTCTTAGGCTTGGCAATTGTGCCTTCACCTATCTTAATCTCTTCTATGACTCTGGCTTGCGCCAAAGCTTCTTCTAAGTTGTCGTATTGTCGCAGCAACAATAGACCAGAGATTGATTTTAAGCAACTTTTTGCGAACATCTGCGTGAGATCAGACATAGGAGGACGGTAGGGTAACCTAGAAAGCAAAGCTCTCCATCGATTCCCGTACGCTGCCATTGTTTCCTCTTCAAATTGCTTGAGGCTCGCTAAATCACTTAGTGATGCCTTCTTCCTTGTGTTGAAGGCAAAGCGTTCAAGAAACGCGTCTACTAATTGATCTAAATTGCTTATGCTCGTGTTTGGGTAGTTGTGTGAACCAATCCGAGGCAGGGCCTGCGAATGTGGTTATGAATGTTCTAAGCAACAATGCGTCATTATCTTGGATGCCGAAGCATTGGCTTAGAAATCGTGTAACGTGTTCCTGTGCATCCTCTTCACCTTTAAAAACTGCCAATTGAGGCAACTTGAAGTGTTCGGGGTAAAGAGGTGTAGGCACTGAGGGATGCACCGGATTACTGCGGAGTAGACGTAATGTGGGTTTTTGATGCCCAACAGCTTTTGTCTCCACAGACTCCAAATGCTCCAATAGCGCTTGGTATGCATCGAAAGATTTTATTTCTTCCTCTCTTGTTCGCTCTTGTTGCAAGTTACGGTAAACTGGAGGCCTATGGAGGGGTGGCCGAATGGCATCCCTCCCTCCTTGATGGGGAGTTTCAACATATTCCTCTTCCGGTTCATACTCCTCGTAAAATTCTTGAGGAGTCTCTCGGGCGAAACCTATGACCCCGATCAAGCTCTTGCTCGAAGGTACCCATCATTGTTTCGGGGAGTTGCCTCCCTCTCGAATCTATGAGGTCTTGGAGGCAGAGCTTGACGAGGTCGTGGAGACCTGTCCTGCACCAACGGATTACGCCTCTCATACTTGTTTAGCTCTTTGGATGTGAGGGGTTGGCCCCCTCTCAGGTATTTCATAGCGTAACTCATCCGCTTCGCGTTGCATGCATTCTCTATCCAAGCGGTGTCGGTACTCTATTTCCTGATAACTTGGTTTAAGCCGCATGGTTTGGGCTTGACGGGTGGTATATCTGGCGACAACTGGGTCAATTTGGTCTACCCTATTTTGCTCAGGAGGTTCGAATGTTTCTCCTATGTGTTTACCTCGAGTTTGCTGATCTAAGGTTTCAATGGGTCGCTTCCCTCTGTCGAGGTAAGCGGTATGTGCTCGAGGTTCTGGCCTCAAGGGGTGATCATGATATCCTGCTAGTGCGGAAATGCAAGGTTCCCGCATTGTTTGTTGCCCTCGAGGAATGCGATGGCTTTCCTCGTACTCCCTTTCACGGGTGTGAAGGGGGTGGGCGGAGTTAGGTCGCCCTATGTAAGGAGCCCTGCGCTCCGGATTTGGTCTCTCTAGTTCGATGATAGGTAAAGAAGGGACGCCATATCCACGTTGCCCCTCCAAATGGACGGTGTGCTCGTCTAGCGCTTCATCGCGCGGTGGCCACTCATGCCTAACTTCAAGAGGTGATTCTCTATTTATGTCAAGGTCTACATGTAAGGCATCTTCCCGAAAGGGGCTGCTTTGAATAGGCATACCCCACCGAGGATTCTCAATTGGATTCTTTTGTAGGTTAGACCTATAAGGCGGTATGACCAAATCCTCGGGACCGAAGCGAAGGCGACTTGTGCCTCGCTTCTTGTGTACCTTCCGGAGCTTCTGCCCTTGATTGGGCTTGACTGCGGGTGTACACCATTGCGGTGCTTCTATGCTATCTAAATAAGTTTTTATCTCGTTTATGATTTTTTTTTTGTCTACACTAAGCAGAATTAAGCACACACATTCACAAAATCGTGATTATCTCTTTTAAGGATTATTGGTGTGCCCTAAACTGGTTTAGTGCATTTTGGTGTTTTGTTTTGTTTTTGTAGGTTTTGAAGATCGTTTAAATGCATTATGACGGCTCATATAACTCCCAAAATGGTAGCCCCTTCAATATACCAACCAGGCCGATATACCAACCTCTCTATATACCCGCCCTTACGAGAGGGAGACTATAGGTACGTGAGAGCAGAAGGTACGTGGTACGTAGGCGGTACGGAAGGGGGATTGTCCTGTTAATGGCACCTACCATAGAAAACTTATCCTCGCGTGCATGGGAATCACCCCAGTGACACTCGGTCTGTCTTCATCAGGATTTACGCCTAACAACAGTTGACAATCGGGAAATGGATGCAAATCAAGCCAAGGTGGTGATGAAATCCACCAATGGTCTTGATAAAGGGCTGGGGTCTTACGACCAGCTCCTTGGTTTAAAATTGTTACGTGGAGTGTGTGAGGTTCATTTTATTTAGCGAAAATGAAACAAGCATGAATGATTTTCCCTAAGTATGCAGGATAAAATGAAAACAGTCAAAGAAACAGAAAACAAAAATAGAAAATTTAACAGAGATGATAAAATCCCTACCTCTTCTCTGGCTCGCTCCAGCTTGCCTCTCGAATTTCTCGCTCTGAAAATCTGCAGATAGAAAATCGTCCCCTGGTGAGACGATTTACAGAACGTAAATCGTCCCTGGCAGAGATGATTTTAAAATCGTCTCAGGGTGAGACGATTTCCAGTAAAGTAATCGTAACAGTCAGAGACGGTTAACAGTCTGCAAAAAAAAAATGTACCTGTAAAACACAAAACACAAAAACCCGATTAGTTTTCTGTGATCTTAAAAATAGGGAACAGGTCCCACCGTGATCGCCACTGAAAGCACGAGATTCCGGGCAAAGGAAACACTAATTGCGATGCAACCAAAATCAAATGCGCTTAAGTCCTAGAAACGTAAAGTGCATGAAATGGAAAAGAAACGCATTGGAAGAGACACAAGCAAATGGAGAAAACATAGCCCTTTCATTAATATCCCTTGATCTCTGTTACAATGACGTCTCCTCCCTTTTCGGGGGCTAGGAGCGTTAAAAGAATTTGATTACAATCACTCAATGTTCCTCTTTCCGCGTGCCCACGATTGCAATGGGCGGGCCAAGATGATGCCGTCGCTGATGTCGATGAGTTCTTCACCTCCGCTGCTTCTCCTACGAACAAAGAAACAACCAAGATGTCAGTAGCACTCGCCGCAAGTGAAAAGTGTTCGTTCTTCTAAAATCATCAAAAGATGCATGCAAACATTTATCTAAAACAAGAAACAAAATGATTCTAAATAGCCCGAAAACTTGCCGGAAGACAGAAAATGTTACCAACGAGGCCATTGCCACCGAGACAGTCGGCCAATCTACTTTCAACCGGAAATCGTCCCCGGGTAGGACGATTTTGATCGTAAATCGTCCCTGGGTGGGACGATTTCTTCTGTGTTGGGGAAGCCGAACTGACACGCTCCAATGTCGACTCCCGAGGTCTCCAAAACACCTACAGACAAGGGGGTTATGTAATTGGGGCCATTTTGGGACGACCCAGATGGTCGGATTCTCCCAATTTGGCCTCTACCCTCGGGAATTTGATATCGCCTCCTGCAAGTTAGTGAAACTACAAAACGACACAAAACATACTAGAATCTGATCAAAGGTTACGAAATTGCAGCTATGAATTCACCAAACAGAAAACACAATATGCAGCATGAGAAAATAAACTAGAATGCTCAAATAAAACTTAAGAAAAGTGCGGGGATGCCCAAGTGGGCCTCCCACCGTTGGCACTTGATTTCGGTGCCAATCCACTAGGGATGGGCCCAAAACCTCTTAGGATTGGGGGGGTCGGCGAATTGGTTGATTCAGGTGTCCATGTGTTGGATTTAGGTCCGATTCAAGCTTCCAAAAGCCACCCAACAACCTCCCTTGCAAAAGAGATTGGTGGATGTGGGAAGGTGAACCAAAAGGGATGCAAGTGGGTCTTCAACTCGGCAAGCACTTCGTTGCTTGAAAACTCCTTCAACCTCGTATATTTTGGGTGAGAAAAGTCCCACCTTTTATAGACCCATGGGGTCTCTTTTGGGAGGGAAGCACAAATGCCATGTGTTGGTCATAGGCGCCATGTGGCGCTCTTGTCTTCCCATGAGGGAGGGGAGTCCTCCATTGACTTGGGCTTTCATAACTGCCCTTGTGACAGTCCTCAAACGGCCTATTTGTCCACTCACACACGCGTGCGAGGCAGGAGTCATCAACTGACTGTTTTGGGCTGCCACTTGGCCTCATTTGTCTTTTTGCCCGTTAAACTTGGAAATCGTCCTTACTGGAGACGATTTCAGAAATCGTCCCTGGGTGAGACGATTTCAAGTTAGCAATCGTCCCTGGGTGAGACGATTACTAGGCAAAGTGTCTAAGTGTGCCAAATTGCTTCTTGACCTCACAAAATTGCTATGAAAGTGGTTAAGACCACCGTTTGACCTCTGAGGGCTGCCCTGGGGGCAGTGTTTGCCAAAGCGATCAGTGTTTGCAGTCACATAATCGGATTGGTGCTGTTTTGGTGTCTATACTACCGTGCCATTTAATAAGTAAGGTGGTGTTAGATACAACCGTGTTGGTAACTCCTAACCTATTCAAAATGTATGTATGTAATTACACGCTTTGATATATAACATGTATCCTCTCTATAAATGTTAATGTAAAGTAGTTGTTTGACATGTTTAGGTGATAAATACCCTATTTTAATGAGGGTGTTGCTTATGATCATGGTAAAGGATTCTAATTCAAAATTAATATAGAGTATTATTATTTATACATTTTTTTGGATGCGCATAAGCTTTGTGATGTGTATAAAATAGATGTCTTCTTAATTATTGCAACAACATATCCATCTAGGAATGGGTCAAAATTGGATGTCTCCTTATTAATGTTATTGTCTTTGTTAATGATAAAAAATGACAGAAATATTTTGTTCTTTTAGGGATTCTATAGGAAGAAGAAATTACATTAAAATATTTAATGGATATCCTAAAGTGGATAGTTATTCCTAACCCAGATAGGTTAGACAAATTGGTGTGGGGGTTGAGAAGAATTATTGCTTCTTCTTTTTTTTTAAGTCAGCCTACCTACTATTAGATGATCTTTTTTATCCCTGGTTTCTCATTAGTAATATATGGCTGAAGGGTATTACCCCTAATGTTAATATTTTTTTTTGGTTGGTAGCTCAAGGGAAGTGCCTTACATTGAATAATTTACAAAAAATGGGATTGGTTATCCTAACCATATGCTACCTATGTGGTAGTGCTTAAGAATCACCTATGCACCTATTTTCTGATTATCTTTTTTCTCAATCTATCTTATCCTAGTTCCTAAGGACTATTAGTGTGGATAAAGTTGTTATCTAAATTGATAATTCAATGGAGGTCTCCCTTTCTATATTTGCATCTTAAATATTTTTGGCCCTTTGGTTTACCTCATGTTTGGTAGTATATTTGGAAGGAGAGAAATTCTAGAGCCTTTAAAAATATCTCTCATCTGATTGAGTTCATGGTACTTTGAGCTTTTTCTACCATTATTGAAAATGTGGATGCAATTCCTTTAGATAAGGTCACTTTCATTAGGGAGTTGGTGATGGAGTTAGTTCTTTGATTTAGAGTTTATTCTTTCGATCATCACCTTGAAGCTCTTGCCATATAGACTACTATTTGGAAACCTCCTTCTCTTGGTTGGTTGAAGCTAAATTTTCATGGAGCTTCTAAATGAAATCCGAGACTAGATGATGCAAGGGGATTTGTTAGAGACTATGATAGGAGAATTATGTTGGATTTCATTAAAATTTAGATCGTGAGACTAGTTATTTTACGAAGGCACAAGCTCTCTTTCAAGGGGTTTGTTATTTAGAAATTTTTAATGATAAGAAGTTAATTATTGAAGGGTATTCCCTCAATATCATTAATATGATCAAAGTTTTTTAGGTCCGTTTTTGGACGATCGTAAATAAAATTTCTAAAAACCAAAGAAAGCTTGACATGGTTGATATTAAGCATGTTTACAGGGAGGAAAATAGATCAGTGGATTTTTTTAGCAAACTTGGGACTTCTATAAGAAATATGCACAATTTGGTAGGAGGATTTCCTAGATGGATTAAATCAAATAGACAATGAAATCTTGAGGAGATAATTTATGTTTTCAAATGGCTTTGATATGTGATAGTAGGGATCCGTCAAAAAAATTATTGAATGCAAGAGTTTGTACCTAAAATGTGGTTGAATTTAAAATTTTAATTATAGAAGAATTCATGCCACAAATAGATGTTATTTTTGGACGTTCTTTTTGGGGATTTTTACTTCACTATAGTCTTTCGATAGGTATAGTCTCCTGCATGAGACACAATGTCTTTTTTCGGTTCTAGCTATTTATAGTGAAAGCTCTAGTGCATTGATGATTTTAGTTTAGGTTTGTCCTCCTCAGCTATTATATAGCTTTATTGTTTGTCTATTTTATGGATCCTTTTTGGTTTGCTATGGTGATATCTATATTCCTTGTATATAGTTGGTTGGTTTATCCACATTTGTAAAATGTTTGGAGAACCTTTCAAAACCCCTTCGTTTGTATTATCAAAACAAAATAATATGTATAATAAAAATAAAACACCTAACTATGAGTTATGGAAAAAACATCTCACTTTTCTATGCTTTATATATAATCTAGTTAATACAAGTTTAGTTATTTATTTTTATATTTTATTCATTCTACTTTATATTATATATAAGTTTAGAATATATTTTTATTGCTATAAATTATTAATATTCACAATCTGATAGATGCCATTTTACTTTTTTTTTTATACAATAGATAATTTATGGTGCTTGTATGATGTGTATTTTTCTCATTGGGTGCATAAAATTGAAATAGACCCTACTTGTATTAGTCATGACCACATAGTGGTATTACAACAATTTAGAAATTATGCATGTATTCCTTGGTAATATTTGAACCTAGGTATCCTCTTTGAAAGTTAAAATATATAACTAGTTGAGCTAATGTTAGTTGACGATTTTATGATGCATGTTATTCAAGTACTTTGAACTAATTTTATCTTAAGATCAATGAAATTATGGTAGAATTTCATTCATTTTAACATAGAAATTAGAGGTCCGAGGTGTAGACCAATTGGTTCATCCAAACCCCATAAGGGGGCGGAGGTCCAAGGTTCAAATCTCGGGCCTCGTCGGACTGAACTCTTGTCCCTTTCCTAGTGCTTTCAGCGGTGTAAAAGGTTTAAAATGATTGTGGCATGGCGGTTATAGGGGCGGACTACACGAAGATCTATGTGGTGACTTCTAGGGCGGACAATGCAAAATACTGTGGTGGCCATAAAAGCTGGACAACCTGCTCGAATTTGTGGCGGCTACCAATTTCACCATGTAAAAAAAAATAGAAATTATATTTTTTGTGTTAGTTCATAAATTTTTTAAATAAATTACGCTAGAAAGCATTTTAATCTAGTGTAAATTTTTATTTTTCCTTTTGGGTTAACATCATTTTTTAGGTGATTTTTTTTCCCTTCATCCTTCAATGTCTTTATGCTAGTACAATTATAATACAAAAATACCACTCGTTGATAAAGAAAAATATGAGATATTCATAATACTTTATGATCTTATTGAGGATGCTTATAAAAATATTTTAAAATATATATTTATATTTTTTTAGGTTATCTAGAAATTAAATATGACGTTTTTATATTTTAAGGTTATAACTACACCTCTGAAAACCATATCAAAAAGTAGTAATAATTTTTTAAATGGATATATTTAACTAAATTTATAGGTGTAAGCATGACCTTTGATGTCTATTCTAACTCAAAGCATATTCAATCTCATAATTGATATTTGAACTTCATATCTTCGTGAGAAGAAACCATTGATTGAAATATTATCTTATTTTCATTCTTGTAATTTTGTAATGTTTTTTCTTATGAAAATTTTCTCAAATTAAACTTATTTGATGCTTATTTTTTTATAATTATATTTTGCACAAACTATCCTTATTCATTATTTTTTATTTTATTTTAATAATTATTTTTTGATATTTTTCTATTTTTTTATTCTAATAAAATGAAAAGATAAGTAAATAGATGTAACCGTTTGATATTTCAAAAGCAACACAAATACTAGAATACAAAGGATCACTTGGGATAAATGACAAAGAAAAAGCCCCAAAAGGGCCCTCACATATAGCCATGGATAGGTAGAGAGAAGTTTTCAAACTTTGAAGTATAAATTGTTAACATTGCAGGCGTAGATTGACAACCATAACTCACTCTCCAAACCCTGTTACTAAATATAAAGAACTAAACTCATTTTTTTATCTTTGTTATCTTGATAGGTAGTGTTCTAGTTTTGATGCATGTTTTGTTATCTTGATAGGTAGTGTTCTAGTGTGCAAGCAAACACAGTCAGCAACAACATATCCATCATCGCCCCAAGTCCAAACTCATTTGCCTAATCTTCTACACTCGGCTAAAGTAAAGTAACCAAGCGAATAAATATATCTATAAATAAATAAATATGATGCATGGTTGAATTACCGTAGCAACATCGACCTCAACAATGTCTGTTTGGCCTCCTTGGTACAAGAATTGCACAGCAAGATAGTAGGGATTATAACTGCTGTCGTCTACCTTCACCGTCAGATTGTTGGTCGGGTACTCGCAGAATTCTGCGCAAGTGAAAAAAATTTGAAGGGAATCGTATAATTATGATGTATTTCTTAATATTCACCTACATGTGTCAAACCCAACCATTATTGATAATAATATTGACCTTGTATATTCGATATCCAGAATTCCGATTTTGAGAAGCTCACGAGCCATTTGCAGGAGTGCCAAACTTGAGAATATGCTCTTGGGCACCACAAAATCCGTCTGGCTGTTTGTTGTAATGTCTGTTTAATACAACCACCAAAACGAACATCGGATGGCCATTCAACATGAGATTTCTTCGAAGTTGTTTTCCAACTAAGCAAAGCAGATCCGGAATTTAATGAGTTTAAAACGGACGATATACATTAATGAATTACATGGTTTGTTGAGTGAGGCCTTTGCCTCCAATCAACTAAAGAAAGAAGTCCTTGACTTTGAATTTGTGTCTCTTTTCATTGAACAAATTGCAACATGAACACAAGAAATTGTTTAAACGCAAAGCAAGATATTTTTTGTATTAGTTGAGGATAAAAGGCTTTATAAATAAAACAAACACTTAGAGATCATCATCTTTGGTTCAACTTAAAGTGTATTGATTATAAATAGTAGGTTAATATAATGCTTTAATTGCAAGATATAAATCACAATATTGTGATATTTTTAATATAATTTTAAGATTACAATCTAGATGGTTTATTAATCCAAAGAATATATATATATATATATATATTTTTTTAATTTAAAAAAAATTACTTATACATATCTCATTGTGTTAATTGTTTAATCTATTATTATTATTTTTAAATCATTTTAAAAAAAATTAGCGATCTTATATTTATAATTTTTAAATTATATAGATAAGTATTAACATGAACACAATTCCAATCATAAATAGTAGGTTAATATAATACTTTAATTGCAATATATAAAGGAAAATATTAGAAATTTTTCGTAGGACTGCCCAAACTACCGAACTCATTTCGGCCATATCTCACTTATCCGGACTCGGATTGAGCTGAAATTTTGAGGGTAGATGCCTGAAAAACCCTAGAACATCTCCACCAATTTTCATATCATTTGGAGCAACACAGATCCTAGCACATCCCTATGTGTGAATGAGATATTTGGCAAGCGACTATGCAAAGGTTTCATCTGGGTTGAGTGCAAGCAGCTTTCAAGATTGATTTTTAGGGCCTTCGAGTCCTAGAGTCCAATATTTTTGTGGTTTATGCTCAATATTTTAGCAGGAAATTTTCTAGGGGATCTAATACGGGTTAGAAATTTGTCTTTCAACAGATCATACTGTGAACTTGAGTGACAATGACTTCCAATTTGCTGCACAAAATAAAAGTGAAAAGCATACCTTTCCACATCATCTAGGGCAAGGATTAAAGAGATCATGAAATAAGTTTCAAGTAGTTGATCAAAAAATGACTCATATCTCAAGTGAATCTAGTGCTAAGGTGCACCCGCAAAATAATTCTACTATGAAAATCCCTATCAAGGGTAAGAATTTCGAAGACTCAGTCCTAAAAATAAAATTCAGGGATGCCCTTCATGGTGGACAGCCGCAGCCCAATGCTAATATCAATCTTAGGGCTTCCCATAAACCTCTAAGAATGCCTAAGATTGATCCCAATAAAATGGAGTCAAAATGTCTTAAAGCAGCTGATGGAACTCCTATTGTTAAGCTTGATATGAGTAACATTCAGATTGACATTGAAGATTTGGAAAAAAAAAGACTAATTTGTCGGTTTGTGGGTTTTCGTCTGAGTCTATCTAATTTCAAATTTTGAGCTGCAAAAATCTGGAAAACTAAAGGTGAGTTACAAATCTCTATTTATCCAAATGGTTATTTTCTTGTTTTATTTGCTAATAATGAAGATAGAGAGAAAACTTTTCAAGGGGGTCCTTGGTTTTTGGAAGGGCAAGGTTTTTCATGAAGCCCTGGCATACTAAATTTAAATCCAAAGAAGAGATACCTTCTATAGCTCTCGTGTGGGTTAGGCTCTTTGGCCTCCCTATTGAATTTTGGAATCCTACTATTTTTTCTTCAATTGGAAACTCTTTAGGAACTTTTATGATGACTGCTGATTATACTCAAAATTTTGAACATATTATTTATGTTCGGATTTGTGTTTTAATGGATTTTGAAAAACCCCTACCTAAAAAGATCACATTTCAATTTGGGGAAGACACTTGGGAGCAAGTAGTGGACTATGATAACATTCCTTTTCATTGTAGAATTTTCCATGAATATGGTCATTTGGCCAGTGTTTGCCCAAATAAAATTCTTGATCAAAAGAAAGAAGATATAAACTCAGCAGGTTTCCAATTACCTAAGAAGAACACTAAAAAAAACCAATTATGAAGGATAAATCAAAGTCATCTACTAATATGTTTGAAATCCTTTCCACAAATGATGTCCCAAGTGAGGAAGAGGAAATAATGGAAACTAAAATCTTAGAAACACAATTTAAATATGAAGGGAAGAACTCAGAGACAAACTAAAAAATCAAAGGTTTTCAACAGAAAAAAAAAGGAGAAAATTTACACAAGAAAAACAATCTTTCAAATGTCAAAACTTCAAATAATGCAGGTCCCAATATAGACTCTGTTGAACCATCTAGTAAAATTTTGGCTATGTACAAGCATTTTTAAGGGTTAGAAGCCATCTCAAATTCAATTGGAACAAGTTAAGAAATAGGGAAAAAAAAATTGAAGATGGATTCTAATAAAAAAGCAGGTCGCAAGACCAATCAAAATCATATGGTAAAAGAAGGTAAAAAGCTTGTAGAGGAAGGTAAGATTAATGCCCTTCCCAACTTTTTTAGCCCTGGAATATTAGAGAACTCAAAGAGAGTCTTTCAAAACAAAATGAAATTAGAAGAATGATTCAGATAAATCATCCACATCTTGTTTTCCTTCAAGAAACAAAGATGTCAATGGAGGATATGGACTCAATTGCCGGTAAAATTTGGCCAGCTGGAAAAGTGGTTTCCCTCAGTTCCCAAGGGCCTTCGGGTGGCATTGCTTGTCTTTGGGACACAAAAGAGGTAGTTATTCACCATATGGTTGGTAGTTGGGGTTTTTTGGCTATAGCTATTCAAATTAGACATTCCAACCAGATAATGCTCTACATTACTGTTTATGCTTCAAATTCTTTGGAGGAAAAAAGAAGACAGTGGAAGGATATTACTCATATTATCTCTCACTTTCCTAAAGCAAGGATTAGCTTGTATAATGGAGATATTGGATAGGTTTTTGCTCTCTAAAAATTTCTTAATCCATGGTCACATTCATAAAGTGAAGACTCTTAATAATGTTGGTTTGGATCATTGGCCAGTAATGGTGGAAATGTGGAAAACCAATGTGAGTTTCTCTCCTTTTCATTTTCAATTAATGTGGCTTAGAGAAATTTCCTTCAGACCTCGTGCGTAAAAATGGTGGAATGAAGGTAAACCTAGGCATGGGACTAAGATGTTCTGTTTTACCAAAATAATGCAATACATTAAATCCAAAATCAAGATTTGGAACTGGAAAGAGTTTGGGGATGTTCATAAAAAAAACTTGAAGTTATTGCTCATCTTGAAAATTTGAATAAGAAAATCCGTTTAGATGGCCTGACAGAGAAGATAAGTGCAGATGAAATTAAACTCACAACTGAGTTAGAGGAATGGGAAAATGGAGAAGAAATCTTATGGAAGCAAAAATCTAGAATTCAATGGCTCAAAGAAGGAGATCAAAACATAAATTTCTTCCACAAATCTCTTCTAGCTCGAAGATCTCACAACTTTATTTCTTCCTTAAAATTAGATTCTAGAGATGTTGTTTATACTTGGGATGGCATGAAATCTATTGTTGTTGATTACTTTTCCAATATTTTTGCTGCTACTCCTCTTGACTCAGCTTCACAACAAAATTTTCTTCAAGCAATCCCTTCTCTTATCACTTATGAGGAGAACTCTATTTTGACTACTCCTATTACTATCAATGAGATTCAAAAAGTAGTTTTTAAAATGCAAAAATGGAAAACCCCAGGTCCTTATGGTTTTCCCATTGAGTTCTACCAAGAGTTCTAGGATATCCTTCATGTTGATTTATTAGAGGTGGTGGAAGAAGCCAAGAAAGCCAAATAAATTTTAAAGTTTATCAATAAAACTTATATTACTCTTGTTCCAAAAGCTCAAGAGGTTGATCATATCTCATATTTTAGACCTATTGCTTTATGTAATGTTCTTCTCAAAATCATTACTAAAATCATGGAAGAAAGGTTGAAGCCTCTTTTGCATAATATTATTTCCCCAGAGCAAGGAGGTTATGTGGAAGAATTTCAAATAGCAGATGAGATAGTTCTTTATCAGGAAGCTATCCATTCCATGGATATGTAAAATTCTCCTTTCATGTTCATTCGGTTAGACTTATCCAAATCTTATGACAGAGTGGATTGGCACTTCCTTATCAAAATTTTGAGGCAATTTGATTTCTCTAAGGATTGGATGGATTGGATTATGGGATGTATCTCTTTAGTTTCCTACTTAGTTCTTATCAATGGCAGGCCTTCTCAGTCATTTCCAGCTTCCAGAGGTATTAGGCAAGGTGACCCGCTATTCCCTTATTTATTCATCATTCTTGCTGAATGCTTGGGTAGGACTATAACCAAAAAGAGGGGAAAAAAAAACTTGGGGGAGTTACAATTGCTCATGGAGCTAGACCTATCTCTCATCTTCAATTTGTGGATGCCTATACTATTTTAGGTAAATCTACAGTTAAGGAAGCTTCTAATATTAAGCAAATCATTAGCTATTTTTCTAAGGCTACTGGGTAGTTGATCAATGAAGACAAATCTAAAGTTATTTTCTTTCACTGCTCTGCTAGACAGGAATCCATGGTATTGGATAAATTAAGATATAAGAAGAGCTCTCTTTCAATCACTTATTTAGGTATTTCCATAAATATTCAAAGGCAGAAAAATAAATATTGGAATTGGTTGTTGGACAAAGTCAAGAAGAAAATTGGAAAGTGGACCAACAAGTGGCTTTCTTCTGGGGGTAGAATCACCTTCGTAAAATCAGTCCTTCAAGCTATTCCTATTTATTTTTCTTTCGTTTTGAATATCCCAAAGGTTGTTCTTCGATAATTGGATCAAATCAGTCATCGTTTCCTTTGGAGTGGTACTAAGGAGAAAAGAAAATGGGCCTTGGTGAAATGGGATACTTTATGTCTTCCTAAGAGTGAAGGGGGGTTAGGATTCCGGTATTCTATTAATAACAATAAAGCTTTAACTGCTAAATTATATTGGATGATGTTGCATAACCCCAATGCTCTTTGGGCCAATAATCTTCGTGCTAAATATGTTGAGAACAAAAGTCCTAAATACCTTGTTCGCTATCAACTTACTACCAAAGGTTCTCCCATTTTAGCATTTCTTAAGACTGGTGAGGATTTGATAAAGAAAAAATTATTTTGGATCATTCAAAATGGTCATCAAGCAAATTTTTGGACAGATTCTTGGGATGGTCACAAGCCTTTGATAACTCAGTTTCCCGATTGGAGGCCTTGGATGGAAGAGCTTCACCGAGCTAATTGGATAAAGGTGGCTAATTACTATCGGTACCATACTGGTAATTCAAAGGTTGGTAGATATTGGATCCCTATTAAGGACTGGCCTATTCAAATCCCAGAAAGGCAAAGATAAGATATCCAAGGCATCCTTCATATGAGATCCATCTCTTGGTCCCATGAAAAATATTATTTTGGATGGAACAACACTACTAAGGGTGAGTATTCAGTTGCTCAAGGTTATTTGACCTTATGCCATAATAATCCCAACCATTATTTTGACATCTTTTCTCGATTATGGGCTCAAAAGATCTGGCCTAAGGTGAGGTTCTTTAATTGGCTTTTATTGCATCGTAGGGTGCTTACTGGTGAGCAACTTATGAAGCATGGTTTTCATGGCCCTTTTAGATGTGAAATGTGTGAAGAGAATGTAGAAAATATCAACCATATTTTTATTGAGTGTACTTTAGCCTTTGAGCTATGGAGGAGAATGACCACTTTACATGGCTTACAGTGGTCCAATTTTTTTACTTTTGAACAACTTTGGAGGGATTGGCCTAATAAAGAGGGTGTTGATCATTTTATTAGGTATTTAGTTTGGACGGGTTCTACCCTTCTTCTTTGGAATATTTGGAATGAAAGGAACAGTCAAATTTTTAATCAAGATAGGAAGGATATTCACTATATTTGGCAAAATACCATTGCCAACTTAGTTGAATCAGTCCATCAACTCCTTAATCACCCCCAAAACTCCCACCAAATATGGGATCAAGTGATGCAAAGATTGAAGATTAAACCTTCTAAGGGCAACCAACTTAAAGGGAATGTGAGTATTAGTAAGATGGATAGGACTAGAAATTGGTAACCTCCTCCTAAGGATTTTGGAAAATTCAATACTGATGGAGCCTCTAGAGGGAACCCTGGAAAATCCAGTGTGGGAGGAATTGGTAGACTTTCAGATGGCTCCCTGGTTTTTACTTTTGCTGAGAATTTGGGTATTCTTTCCAATAACCTTGCTAAGGGGTATGGTATCCTCAGAGGCATTCAGGAGGCTACTAAGGTTGGATGGGAAAAGGTGTTAGTTGAGTTTGACTCTAAACTTATGATTAATCTCTTGAAGACTCCTAATAATCATAAGGTGGATTGGAGAGTAAAAAGAATTATTGAGAAGATTCAATTAATCCAGATGGGATTTTTGAAAGTTGATTACAATCATGTGGTCAGAGATAAAAATAAGAGTGTTGTGTAGACTCCAAAATAGCACCAATCCGATTAAGTGACTACAAACACTGATCGCATTGACATACACAGCTTTCAGGGCAGCCCTCAGAGGTCTTACAGTGGTCCTAGCCACTTACATAGCAGTTCAAAAGGTCGGAAAGTAAACAAAGCCTTTATCAAAACAAAGTCTTAATCAAATTCAAAAGCAAGCCTTTATCAAAACAAAGTCTTAAGGAAGAGCAAAACTTAAGCAAGAACAAGCCTTAAATTCAAAGCAAAACTTAAGCAAGAACAAGCCTTAAATTCAAAGCAAAACTTAAGCAAGCAAGCCTTAAGCAAAGGGGAACCTTGGCCTTAGGTGTCGCGATTTTGCGACGTCATGAAATCGCGACGTCGCGAAATCGCGACACCTAAGGCCCAAGAACCTTGGCCTTAGGTGTCGAGAAATCGCGACGTCGCGATTTCGTGACATCACGAAATCGCGACACCTAAGGCCCGAAAGGGAGCTTCGGTCGAGGGTGTCGTGATTTCGTGACGTCACGAAATCGCGACACCTAAGGCCCGAAAGGGAGCTTCGGCCGAGGGTGTCGCGATTTCGCGACGTCGTGAAATCGCGACACCTAAGGCCCGAAAGGGAGCTTCGGTCGAGGGTGTCACGATTTCGCGACGTCGCGAAATCATGACACCTAAGGCCCGAAAGGGAGCTTCGGTCGAGGGTGTCGCGATTTCGCGACGTCGCGAAATCGTGACACCTAAGGCCCAAAAGGGAACCTCGGCCGAAGTGTCGCGATATCATGACACTTTGGCATTTGCGACTGGGCAGATTTTTAGGCATTCGAAGGCAGAATTCAACCCGTTAAAAAGTAGACATTAAACAAATTAAAAGAGCACATTAACCAACAAATGCGAACTTTAAACAAATACAGGCATTTTGACAAAGTTACGAGAATGGGCATTAAACAACTGGCAGTGAAAGACAATCAGTTACGTGGGCCATTGGAGGACTGTCACAGTGGCATTAACGAAAGCCTGAGTCGTGGAGGACTTTCCTCTCTCGTGGAGACACGACCGCCACATGGCACCTTTGACCAACACGTGGCGCTTATGCACGCCTATTCAAAGAGACCCCCTGGGTCTATAAAATGGTGGATTTTTCCACCCAAAAGACAAGTTAGGAAGCATTTGAAAGGAACGAAGTGCTGTCAGACCAAACATTCGATTGCGCTCCTTTTCGATTCATCCCTTCTACACCCGTAATCTCTTTCGCAGGAGAGGTTATCGGTGGCTGCTAGAAGGTGAATCCGAACCTTCAAACCCGACATTTTGGCCACTTGAATCAACCAATTTGCTGACAACCCCTTCTCTGAGGTTTTGGGCCCATCCCTAGTGGATTGGCATCAAAGTCGAGCTTCAACGGGGGCGGCCCGCTTGGGCACCCCACACTTTTGTTTGTTGCATGATTAATTTATTCTGTCATTGCGAATATATCTTGTATTACCATATCTATCGAATATTATCATGCATTATGCTTTATCGAATATTATCATGCATTATGCTTTATCGAATATTATCATGCTCTCGCGGTATTTGCTATCCCACTAACCTGCAGGCAGCGACGTTTAATTCGACAGCAGATTGGCCGACTGTTTCAATGGCAGTGGCCATCTGGTGACGTTTTCTGTCAGAGTTGCAGGTTGCGTAGAGTTATTTTATTCACGTATTTAATCAATCTCTGCACGTATTTCTCATTGATTTTTAAAAGTCAAACATTCTATCTTTTGTTGCAGGTGCTACTAACGTCTCTGTGTTTCTTTGATCGCAGGAGAAACAGCAGCAAGCAAGGATTCATCAGCATAAGCGGTGGCAGCACTTTGGCCCGCCCGTTTCACATGTGGGCATGCGAAAAGAAGATTACTAATCATGATTGTAACTAAAAATATGTAACTGAGGAGATGTATTGTAACCGAGTTGGAATTAATATAAAAGGGTTGTGCTCCTGCTTTCTCTTTATATTTTGTCTCGATTTGATTACGTTCTTCCTATTTCATGCATCGAGTTAGTTTTTGTTTTCATTGCATCTTAGTATTTCTTTTTTACTTTCGAAATCTCATGCTTTCGTGTTGATGCTTTAGCTAATTGGGCTTTGGACAAATGTGATCTTACTTGTTATGGCCACCCTCCTATATGATGGGCTTCTCAAATTAGGGAAGCTCTTTTTTCTATCATTTCTTTGGATGGATCTAGTTCTGAAGGTACCTAGTTTCTTTTTGTTTTTGTTTTTGCTTCTCTTTGGTTCATTCAGTTTTTTTTAGTTCCCTAGCTCATTCTATTCTTTATTTTGTTTCCTCTGTTGCTTCTTGCCTTAATGGTCTTCTGGTCTAGATAGGTCATTGTTATGTTCAATTTTTTTTTTTTTTTCTTTTTTGTTTTTTTTGTTTAGTTTTTTAAGGTGGGTGGGTTCTTTTTGTTTTTTTTTTTTTTTTTGTGTTCTTTGTGTTGTTTTTTGTTGTTCATGTGTTTTTGTTGTTTTGTGTTTTTTTTTATGTTTTTCGTTATTCTTCTTGTGTTTTTTTCGTTCTTGTTCTTGGGTTTCTCTTTGTTTGTGTTATTTTGTGTTTTTATGTGTGAGTGTTTTCTATATTTTTTATTTTTATTTATTTTTATTTATTTTTATTTTTTTATGTTTTGGTTGTGTTTATTTTTCATTTTTTTTTTTTGTTATGTCTTTGTAGTGTTCTGTTGTTTTTGTCTGTTTTGTGTTTTGTTATGTGGTTCTTCTGTTTTTCTATGTGGTTTGTGTTTTGGTTTATTTTATTTTATTTTGCGTTTTTGGTTGTGCTTTTGTTTTTGACACACTCAAGGAGCATGTTTTTTATTTTATATTATTATTTTTGTTGTTATTTACTTATTTTTAAATTGGTTTTGTGTGTTTGTTTTCTCCTTGAGTATGTCAAAGGTGGTAGGCAAGGTCCGAGTCCTAGGCATTTTTGGCGGAATGGATACCCCTACCTCCTTAGGTCTTACCCGAAAGTGGCATCCCTTTTGGGATGTTTTCCACAAATAATAATAAAAAAAAAAATAGCAAGATATAAATCACAATATTGTGATATTTTTAATATAATTTTAAGATTACAATCCAGATGGTTTATTAGTCCAAAATAGTTTTTAAATTTTTTAATATTTAATATTTTTAATTTTAAATTTAAAAAGATACTCATACATACTTCATTGCATTAATGTTAATTGTTTAATTTATTATTATTATTTTTTTTTAAATTTAAAAATTTTTAATGATCTTATATTTATAATTTTTGTTAAAATTTAAAAATTAAAATTAAGATAACACTTTTTTTTTGCTGAAGTAATATGTGAAGTATAATAGAGAGTATAATGGGGCCACCATCTTGACGATTCTATTCAACCAATAAAAATATTTTTTAATAACTATCATCAAATATTACATTTTATAAATGGTAAAAATAAAATTTGTTTGCTTTTTTACTATCTATTGCAAATGTTTGTCATCTTCATGATGAAAATTAATATTTTCATACATTTAAATTGGTGGACAAGATAACTAAAATAATTGTCTTAGGGATAATGCAACGGCTTGAGGCTTGAATCGTTTTAGGGATGTCTAAGGTTCAAAATATGAAATGTGTTTTTATAATGTCCTATTGATATTAATAAGTGTAGCTCTCAATATTACGAGGGGTCATGGCTATGTTCAAACCATAGTCATGGCTAATTTTAGAATGTGACGTGTGGTTATGTGTTAATTCCCTCTTGGCCTTACGAGGGGTCATGGTTGTGTGTTAATCCCCTCTTGGCCTTACGAGGGGTGATGGTTGTGTGTTATAATTTCCTATTGATAAGGGTAGCTCTCATCCTTGCAAGGGGTCATGGCTATGAGGGGACTGCTTAGTCCTATGACTCAATCATAGAGGTTTATCACACTACCAAAAAAAAAAGTTAAATTTTAATTACATTAAGAAAATTGATTATCACTCATATTTTAATATTTACATTATAATTATTTAACTTTTTTTTTACTTAGTTATATGAATTTTAAATGATAAAATCCATGAAGATATAGTAGTATTAAAATAATAAAAATATACATATATTATTTAGCAATATTCAAACTTAGTTTCATTGCTTGAAATTTAAAATATTTTAATCTATTAAAATCATTCCATTTAGTGTTAAACATTAGTGTTAAACATTAGTTTCAACTATATATAAAATTAGTTCATCCCTATCAAATCATAACCATATTACCATAGTATATTTTAGGTAACCAAATGCAACACTCTATACTTATACATATATCTTCTAACAATATTAAATCCTAAATTTCTATCTTGATAATTATACATATATCTTCTAACAATATTTAAGCCTAAATTTTTATCTTGACAATGTATTTTTAATCAATTAAATTAATATCATTTATATGTTGCATTATATTTTATATCAAATGTAAAAAATACTAAAAAATAAAATCATCAATGTGAATTAAATAATTATACATTAAAATAACCGTAAAGTTTGGTCTCCTTCCTCCCCCTTTCTCAGATTTTACCAAGATTGTATGGTGTGGGTTTCTATTCTTGTTGAATTGAGATGGTATGTTGTTCATTCTGGGATGGCGATAGCGAGGGTAGTTTTACAATAAAATCGGCTTACTCTCTCCTTTGCCCTCATGGAGGTGGAGACTTACCTTGGTCAAAATTTTGGATTAAAAATTTGATTCTAAAAATTAATATCTTTGTTTGGATAGCGATGTAGAATAATGTCCTCACGATTGAGAACTTGCATAAATGGGGTTTTGATTTACTCAATCGGTGTTTTATTTGGAAACAATATTGGGAATTTACATCCCATATATTTCTTAAATGTAAGGTGTTTCAGGAGATTTTTTTTCCTATCTGCAGCATATTGGATTGGCTTGGACGTTACCAGATTATATCTTTGATTTGATTCATCAATGGATGTCACCTTTCTCCTCGCTCCATCTTAAGTGCTTCTAGAAGTTTTGGCTTCCCCATCTTCTTTGGGGAGTGTGGAAGGAACGAAATGTGAGGGAATTTAAAAATATGGAGGGAGATTCCATGCACCTAAGTCAAAAAAATTTGTGGAAAGTTGGTGAAAATGTGTCTTCTACACTGAATTTTTCACTCCCCTCCATTCCTAGGGATCACCTTGATTTTGTGGTTGAGCGTGCTTTTGGTTTCTACCCCAATTTAAGACCACCTCTGAATCCCAATTTATGTAACTCATTTCGTTGGTCCCCACCCCCTCCAAGGTGGTTCAAATTTAATTTTTATAGGGCATATAAAGGAAATTTAGGAAATTCTAGTGTTGGTGGCATCATTCAGGATCATTTTGGTAATGCTATTATGGCCTTTGCAAAAAAATTAGGTGTGCAATCATCTCATTTTACTGAATATTGGGCTTTATTTATTGCGATTCAGATGCTTAAAGACCTCGGTATTCATAGGGTCACAATTGAATGAGACTCATTAAATATTATTAACATGCTCAAAGGTGTTTGTAGACCTGGATGGCAAATTTCTAATTTTATTTAGAGAAGGGTATGCAGTGGTTTATTACCTTACTAACATAGGCATGGCTTATCAGGGCCTTACGATATGGTGCACTGGATTTCCTTTAGATTTAATCTGGCTCATTAATGATGAGAAGCCTTAATATTTTTTGGGTTGTGTATGGGCTTCTTGTGCTTCTCCTTTCTCTTAGTAGGTGCAGGTAGTTATTCATTTATAGAATGACAATAGAGTGCCTTAAAAAATTTTAGCTTCCTTGTCCTTTCGTACCCGATCGGTTCAACATTTGCTTAATGAATTGCTAGGATGGCCCTTTCGCTCTCCTAATTTTTGAATTTCAAATTTTTAATTTCATTCCCATGTCATATCAGACTCTCAGTAGATGGACCACCTTGGTTCTTTTGCAGTATCTAAATCATTCTTGGTGGGCACTTGTGTCTATAGTTTTATGTAGTAGTGCCTATTAGTATCTCCTTGGAAAGGTTGCTACATTGCACAGATAGATATATAGCATTTTTTTTCCTAAATATGGTGCTGCTCCTTTCAATACTCTCTTTAAGTTCTTTGAGTTGGCGCCCACGTGGCAAATTCTTTTGGCTGAGATTTCATGGTTTAGCTTTACACCTTTATTATATTTTTTATCTTTCATTATATTTATTATCTTGTATTAAGTATGATTTTTTTAAACAAATACTAACTCATAAAATTATCGGGATTTATGCATTCTATGAATTAATCAATAATTGCATCTATTATTGTTTTCATATTGTATAGTTAGAATAATTAAAAATAAAATTAACATAATTAAAATTATTATAAAATATATTATAAACTATATAGTTTAAAATGTTATTAGAAAATTTATATCCAATAATTTTTTAATTAAAAACATTAAATAGAAAAACCTTAAATATAATTACAATTTTATTTATTTTTTAATAAAATTTTGCATGAAATAATTTTTTTTATTTGGTGGAAGAAAGGATTTTAAAATGAACCCTAAAAATTTTACAAAAAGGATCCACACAGCTTAGAGAGATTAAGAGAGGCCTATAGGTTACCAAAAGAGAAATTAGGATCCAAAGATCCAACAAGATCAAACCCAAACAAATATACCAAAAGAGTTCTATACATACTTCTAAAATTTTGAGACAACCTCAATCCCATCCATGGGAGAGCAAACACCTCCACCAAGCTAACTAGACTAACAAAATAAAAATGATAGAACAAAAAATATTTCCAATAAACCACCTAAAACAAAAACCTAGTTCTTGGTTATATTGGGTCTATATTCCTTCCCCAACTCTTTATTGTTTGGTTCCCACTCTTCCCACCCCATCAGGGCTAGGATATCCCCTTGTTTGATTTAAAAAAAAATATTATTTCTAAAATTTAAAAAGTACCATTAAATTGCACTTGGATAGAGTCAAACTTTAACCACCAAATAATAAGGAAGTAAATTACCTTCTTCTAACATCATTATATAGTTGTATTAAGCCTTTAGGAAACTCCATATTTGAAACTATGATGTTGTTTTGAGAGGTGTCCAGGTTAGCCAAAAAAATGACAAAATTGTTACCCTGCCTAAGCACATGTTGGTACTGGAAAATTTCAAATATTTGGGATAATTTATACACTTCCTCCAATAGGTTTGATATTGTCCAAGTTGGAGTTTGCATCCCTCTAAAAATATTAATTATATTGAGTTATTCATATTCTATTATGACTTTTCTACAACGCAAATATTTTATTTGCAAGACTCCTTGAAAGAGAGCTCTAGTCTAAGATGCATGGCTAGTTTGGGTGTCGATTTTTTTAGAAAATGCCAACAAAATTTATCCCTCTACATCCTTAATGACACCACCTGCTCCATCCTAGACCAAATTACCATTAAATGCACCATCAAAGTTTAATTTTATCCATCAAAGAGGGGGTGGTTCCCAAATAGTGTCTGCTCTTACTAGGTGATGGATTCTTGAGAGCAAAGTAAGAGAATATTTAAAACCTAAATTCTTTTCTATCTCAACTTTTATACTAGTCTTCCCTGCATCCAGGGATAGGAGATCAACATTCTCCATCATGATAAGGACATTGTTAACAAAAATTGACTCTAGGTGATAAGAAGTGTTCTTAAAAGCTCTAGAATTTTATTCCTTACATATTCACCACCACAGATGAGGGAGGAAAAAGGATTTGAATTAAGCCTAGCACTATCCATATTCAAATGATGTTTAATTGGGTTAATACATGTAAAATTGGATTATATAATTTAATTTTAATTAAAATATTAAACATTTAAATGATAATTTAATAGATTTTTTTACAAGGATATAAAATTTAATATAGTTAAAAAAATTAAATTATATGATTAATGTGAATGAGACTTATTTTAATGGTTATTTATTAGTTGATTAAAAATATTAATTTTTTAGTGATAAGTTTCACATTTAAAATCAAGGTTCAAATTTGATTGGATGAATCATAATACTTTATAAAATGACATGAAATTAACCCACTAAACAACCAAGGTTTAAATTTTAGTGGCTGAATCATAATACTTTATGAAATGGCATGAACTCAACCCACTAAATGTTAGAATAAGTAACTATTCTCTTAAGTTCTACTAGGATAGACATACTTGAGTTTCCACTCCTTTATGATTCAGGTGAAATCTTAGTATAGTCTAGATCAGATTTGTTGAGTTGTTGTAATCCAACGACTCTCAATGATCAACTTTGCTATTTATACAAAGTTGATCCATGGAATAAATCAATTAGTTATATTTTATTTCTTCAAATCTTGTAATGTCGTGTAGTTATACTCTTCAAAAATTCTAACATGGTATCAGAGCAGGATAGATTTTGCTAGGCATTCTCTCTTGAACGCAGTTTCACGAACTGGTTCTTAATCTCTTATATATATGTATTTTTTTTTAAAAGAAAAGAGGTTTTTATATATTTTGTATATTGCTTATTTTAAATCTGTAATTTTATTGAGAAATTTGTTTATGGTAATATCTAAATAGTTTAACTAGGTTTTTTACCATATTATGCAAATATTCTCCACAATTTTTTTTCAAAAATATAAAAACTGCTGCTCCTTTGCAAATATATATATATATATATATATATATATATATATATATATATATATATATATATATATATATATATATATATATATATTTTTTTTTTCCTCCTTGTATGCCTATTTTTGTGTTCCGATATTCTCTATCAATATTGAAGAATGTAGCTTGTTTTAGCTTAATAAAATCCATCGCTATGTATCATCCATAAATAAATGCATCTCTACGTATCGTCCTAAGTAAATATCATAATAATAGGTATATCCTTTTGGTGGCAGAATAATCAAATTTTTTTCAATAAAGTATTTTTGAGATCTTGAATTAAGGGAAAGAGTCGCTTTTGATGTCAAACACAAACAATGGACATTTGGTCTATTTTTTTTTTATTTACATGGTGGAATAGGTATCCACCATGAATATGGGTAGGTTATCTAGCTTTTATGGCCACAAAATTATTCTACATTGTATGTCCTGAAAGCCACCACATAGATCTTCGTGCAATCTGCCCCTATAACCGCCATGCCACAATCATTTTAAACCTTTTACGCTGCTGAAAGCACTAGGAAAGGGACAAAATTTTAGTCCGGTGAGGCCCTATATTTGAACCTTGGACCTTCGCCCCCCTTGGAGCTTCGATTATATTTATAAATTCATCTACTAAAATCTTGGAAATATTATTCTTTGAGAATTTTATATTGTCTCTAGTTTGAATGCTATTTCTTCATTTTAAGCATTATACTTTGATGATTTTTAATTGCCTAACATCTTCTGATTTCAATATCTGAGAGAGACGTTTGTGAGAATTTTGTTGCCCTCTATGACATCTTCCAAAGAGCTCTTTGGATCTTCCTCCTTTTTGCGTTCTTCATGCGATGTCTCTTTGGAAGCCTCTCTTCGTGTGGCACCATCTGTGAGACCTCCTTCCCACTCTGTGTGTGGCGCCATATATGAAAACATCTTCTAGGAACGCACCTTCTCTGCATTTTTCAGGAACCTTTCCTTCATAACGTAGCACAGAGGTAATATTTATATATATATATATATATATATATATATATATATATATATATATATATATATATATATTTTAAACTATTAGTGTTGGCTCCATTTTATCTTACTTATATGCAGTGATACAAAAGGTAACCATATCCTTTGCATTCTTCTAAGCGCATACCAACATCGTGAGAGTGAACCCTTCAGGTAAAAATATAAGTTTTTTGTTATATTTTTTTGCCTTATCATCTCCTCTCAGTGCAGCAAATTCATAGCTTTCAGATGCTTTCCAATATCCTTCCTTGCTGCCAACCAACATCTCTTGTTCGTTGTAGAAGCCTTGACAATTTCGTCTCCTTCGTTGCCTATTTCAGTTGTTCAAATAAATCACAAAGCTCAGATCTTATAATATTATTTCATTTAAAAAATAAAAAAATAAAAAAAATTTAGATCTGCTAGTTTTTTTAAAATTGTAACCTTCTAAATATCATCTATCCTTTCTTTACAGCCTACCAGTGGCCCAAGAAAAGGAATAAAGTTGTAATATCATAAATAAAATATTTTGGGGGGGTTTTATAGGTGCTAATTTTTGCACCTATCCTTAGCATTAAGAGGGGTTGTTTTTATGTCCTTTATTTTTGCCTCATTCCTATTGATATAATCATCTTTTCCTTTCTTTCAAAGCTCTTTTATAATATAGATTTATTTTTTCATAGAAAGGAAATTCTTTTATTCACTTACATAAATTCTTTCTTAACATTAAATATTTTATAAAAAATATTTAATTACAATTATTGTAGTGAGATTAATTGTTTTAAACACTTCAATTAAAATCCTTCTCAACTTTAAGTATTTTATAAAATACATTTAATTCATTCATTTGAGTTCTTATAGTGAGTATAATTTGTTTAAAACAATTTAGTTGCAATCTTTCTCTTCACTAGTATTTTATAAGATAATTTTTTTCTATTCGTTAATTGATGTTCCTTTCTTAAATTAAAACCAAATCCATTAATTATAATCACCTATGTACCACGTATTGGAATCTAAATAACTTATAGTTTCCCTCACGTAAGGGCGGGTTTTTCAGATTTCCAATATAGAGGTATGGCTTATTATTCTTTTAAAAGCCTATGTTCCAAGTATCAATTCTCCTATTTACTTATAGTTTCCCTCATGTAAGGGCGAGTAATTGAGAAGAAGAGATATATAAGCCTGGCATAATTATTTCATTGACATTATAGTTTTATCAAACCTCCTCATTTACGTATAGTTTCCCTCACGTTAGAGAGGGTAGTTTGAGGAGTTTGGTATTTCTAAAAGGTTTTTTTATCTCTTCTTTATAAGATCCATTGCATTCTCTAAATAATATAATTGAATTTAAAGGGGGGAATTATTGGTTCTCTTCAAATTTTCTTTGGAAAAATGAATACAATGAATACAATTGATCCACTCACCCCTCATAACTATCATACATGGAAACCTAAAATATTAAATCTCGTTTCTCAAAAAGGGCTCACACACCTACTAGAAGAGAAGCAACCTGAATTTGAAAAATAATATGAAAAATTTATTCATAAAGGGAAATTTGTATAAAACAATGGGTATTATAAGCACTAATGTAAATGAAAGTTTATGGTTTCACATTACAGATTATAAAACTCCTTATGAAAGTTGGGAGAAACTAAAGAACATTTTTTTTGAAAAGTAGATCAAATGAGGTCAATGCAGCTAGAGGTAAAATTAACAATATTATCTCCTGAAGACTTCAACAATATTGTTGAATTTCTCATAAAATTCAAAGAAGTCCTCACTCAATACAAAGGCAATGGAAAGAATAAAATAGAAGAAGAATGCATTTATCTAATTCTTTTTAAATTAAATGGTGTATTTCAATTTTTTGCAACCACCTTTCTATCTACAAAAGATGCTCTTGGTGCAAGTTTTAAAATTCCCTCCTTAGAAGAATTTTGTGATAGACTAACTAGATAAGAAAAAAACTTGCAAAATATGAGATCTCTTCCTCTATTAGAGTACATAATTATTCTCTTAAGTTCTACTAGGATAGACTTACTTGAGTTTCAACTCCTTCATGAGTTAGGTGAACTCTCAATTATAGTCTAGATCAGATTTGATGAGTTGTTGTAATCCAATGGCTCTCAATGATCAAATTTATTATTAATACAAAGTTGATTAATTAAAAACATTAAATAGAAAAACCTTAAATATAATTATAATTTTTTTTTTTTTTTTTTTAAATAAAATTTTACATGAAATAACTTTTTTTATTTGGTGGAAGAAATGATTTTAAAATGAACCCTAATTTTTTTACAAAAAGGATCCACACAACTTAGAGAGATTAAGAGAGGCCTATAGGTTACAAAAAGAGAAATTAGGATTCAAAGATCCAACAGGGTCAAACCCAAACAAAGCTACCAAAAGAGTTCTATACATACTCCTAAAATTTTGAGACAACCTAAGGCAGCTCAATCCCATCCATGGGAGAGCAAACACCTTGACTAAGCTAACTAGAGTAACAAAATAAAAATGATAGAACAAAAAATATTTCCAATAAATCACCTAAAACAAAAATCTAGTTCTTGGTTCTATTGGGTCTAGATTCCTTCCCCAGCTCTTTATCCTTTGGTTCCCACTCTTCCCACCCCATCAGGGCTAGGATATCCCCTTGTTTGATTTTAAAAAAAATATTATTTCTAAAATTTAAAAAGTACCATTAAATTGCACTTGAATAGAGTCAAACTTTAACCACTAAATAAGAAGGAAGTAAATTACCTTCTTATAACATCATTATATAGTTGTATTAAGCCTTTAGGAAACTCCATATTTGAAACTATGATGTTGTTTTGAGAGGTGTCCAGGTTAGCCAAAAAAATGACAAAATTGTTACCCTGCCTAAGCACATGTTGGTACTGGAAAATTTCAAATATTTGGGATAATTTATACACTTCCTCCAATAGGTTTGATACTGTCCAAGTTAGAGTTTGCATCCCTCTAAACATATTAATTATATTGAGTTATTCATATTCTATTATGACTTTTCTACAACGCAAAGATTTTATTTGCAAGACTCCTTGAAAGAGAGCTCTAGTCTAAGATGCATGGCTAGTTTGGGTGTCGATTTTTTTAGAAAATGCCAACAAAATTTATCCCTCTACATCCTTAATGACACCACCTGCTCCATCCTAGACCAAATTACCATTAAATGCACCATCAAAGTTTAATTTTATCCATCAAAGAGGGGGTGGTTCCCAAACAGTGTCTGATGTTACTAGGTGATGGATTCTTGAGACCAAAGTAAGAGAAGATTTAAAACCTAAATTCTTTTCTATCTCAACTTTTATACTAGTCTTACCTACATCCAGGGATAGGATATCAACATTCTCCATCATGATAAGGACATTGTTTACAAAAATTGACTCTAGGTGATGAGAAGTGTTCTTAAAAGCTCTAGAATTTTTTTCCTTCCCTATTCACCACCACAGATGAGGAAGGACAAAGAATTAGAATTAAGCCTAGCACTATCCATATTCAAATGATGTTTAATTGGGTTGATATATGTAAAATTGGATTATATAATTTAATTTTAATTAAAACATTAGACATTTAAATGATAATTTAATATATTTTTTTACAAGGATATAAAATTTAATATAGCTAAAAAAATTAACTTATATGAGTAATGTGAATGAGACTTATTTTAATGGTTATTTATTAGTTGATTAAAAATATTAATTTTTTAGTGATAAGTTTCACATTTAAAATCAAGGTTCAAATTTGATTGGATGAATCATAATACTTTATAAAATGACATGAACTTAACCCTCTAAACAACCAAGGTTTAAATATTATTGGCTGAATCATAATACTTTATCAAATGGCATGAACTCAGCCCACTAAATGTTAGGATAAGTAATTATTCTCTTAAGTTCTACTAGGATAGACATACTTGAGTTTCCACTCCTTTATGAGTCAGGTGAACTCTTATTATAGTCTAGATCAGATTTGTTGAGTTGTTGTAATCCAACGACTCTCAATGATCAACTTTGCTATTTATACAAAGTTGATCCATGGAATAAATCAATTAGTTCTATTTTATTTCTTCAAATCTTGTAATGTTGTGTAGTTCTACTCTTGGTAAATTCTAACATGGTATCAGAGCATGATAGATTTTGCTAGGCATTCTCTCTTGAAGGCAGTTTCACGAATTGGTTCTTAATCTCTTATATTTTATTTTTTTTAAACAAAGAAAAGAGGTTTTTATATATTTTGTAGATTGCTTATTTTAAATTTGTAATTTTATTGAGAAATTTGCTTATGGTAATATCTAAATAGTTTAACTAGTTTTTTTTACCATATTATGCAAATATTCTCCTCATTTTTTTTTCAAAAATATAAAAATTGCTGCTCCTTTGCAAAAATATATATATATACATATATATTATTATTTTTATTTTCCTCCTCGTATGCCTATTTTTATGTTATGATATTCTCTATCAATATTGAAGAATGTAGCTTGTTTTGGCTCAATAAAAGCCATCGCTGCGTATCATCCATAAATAAATGCAGCTCTACGTATCGTCCTAAGTAAAGATCGTAATAATAGGTATATCCTTTTGGTGGCAGAATAATCAATTTTTTTTTAATCAAGTATTTTTGAGATCTTGAACTAAGGGATAGCGTCGCTTCTGATGTCAAACACAAACAATGGACATTTGGTCTATTTTTTTTATTTACATGGTGGAATCGTAGCCGCCATGAATCCGGGCAGGTTATCCAGATTTTATGGCTACCACAATATTTTGTGTTGTCTGTCTCGAAATCCGCCACATAAATCTTCATGCAATCTACCCCTATAACTGCCATGCCACAATCATTTTAAACCTTTTATGCTGCTGAAAGCACCAGGAAAGGGACAAAAGTTTAGTCCGGTGAGACTCGATATTTGAACCTTGGACCTCCTCACCCCTTGGAACTTCAATTATATTTATAAATTCATCTAGTAAAAGCTTGGAAATATTATTCTCTGAGAATTTTATATTGTCTCTAGTTTGAATGCTATTTCTTCATTTTAAGCATTATACTTTGATAATTTTTAATTGCAAAACATCTTCTGATTTCAATATCTATTTGTTGTGGTACAGTGGTAAATGCCCTGGGACCTAGGTTCCATTCCCCTTGTCTCCATCTTGTAGATATATGGTATAGTCAGTAATGTCCTATGTGCTGTTAGAGGCCAACAAGGCTCCATTCCTCCTATGCCCAACCTGTTGAAAGTGGCACCCCGAAAGGGGTTTTTTCCACTATAAATTAGTTTTGAGGGGTAGAATGTGAGGTCCAAACTAGAAACGGATAAAATATTTCTCATTACAAATTTAGCGAGACATTTTTCGCAGGACTGCCCAAACTACCAAACTCGTTTTGGCCATATCTCACTCATCCAAACTCGGATTGAGCTAAAATTTTGAGGGTAGATGCCTGAAAAACCCTAGAATGTCTCCACAAATTTTCATATCATTTGGAGCAACACAGATCCTAGCACATCCCTATGTGTGAACGATATATTTGGCAAGCGGCTATGCTAGGGTTTCATCTGGGTTGAGTGCAAGCAGCTCCAGAGGTTGGTTTTTAGGGCCTTCGGGCCCTAGAGGCAAATATTTTTGTGGTTTATGCTCAATATTTTAGTAGGAAATGTTGCAGGGGATACAAGATGGGTTAGAAATTTTTCTTTCAACAGATCATACTATGAACTTGAGTGACAATGGCTTCCAATTTGCTGCACAAAAGAAAAGTGAAAACCATACCTTTCCACGGTGTCTAGGGCAAGGATTAAAGAGACCACGAAATAAGTTTCAAGTAGTTGATCAAAAAATGGCTCATATCTCAAGTGAATTTGGTGCTAAGGTGCACCCACAAAATAATTCCACTATGAAAACCCCTGTCAAGGGTAAGAATTTTGAAGACTCGGTCCCAAAAATGAATTTTAGGGATGCCCTTCGTGGTGGACAACCTCAGCCCAATGCTAATATCAATATTAGGGCTTCTCATAAACCTCTAAGAATGCCTAAGATTGATCCCAGGAAAACGGAGTCAGGATGTCTTAAAGAAGCTGATGGAACTCCTATTGTTAAGCTTGATATGGGTAACATTCATACTGGCATTGAAGATTTGGAAAAAAGAGGACTAATTTGTCGATTCGTGGGTTTTTGTCCGAGTCTATCTGCTTTCAAATTTTGGGCTGCAAAAAGCTGGAAAACTAAAGGTGAGTTACAAATCTCTATTTATCCAAATGGTTATTTTCTTGTTTTATTTGCTAATAATGAAGATAGAGAGAAAAATTTTCAAAGGGGTCCTTGGTTTTTGGAAGGGCAGGGCTTTTCATGAAGCCCTGGCATACTAAATTTAAAGTCGAAGAAGAGATGCCTTCTATAGCTCCCGTGTGGGTTAGACTCTTTGGCCTCCCTATTGAATTTTGGAATCCTACTATTTTTTCTTCAATTGGAAACTCTTTAGGAAATTTTATGATGACTACTGATTGTACTCAAAATTTTGAACATATTATTTATGCTCAAATTTGTGTTTTAATGGATTTTGACAAACCCCTTCCTAAAAATATCACATTACAATTTGGGGAAGACACTTGGGAGCAAGTAGTGGACTATGAGAACATTCCTTTTCGTTGTAGAATTTGCCATGAATATGGTCATTTGGCAGTGCTTGCCCAAATAAAATTCCTGATCAAAATAAAGAAGATATAAACTCAGAAGGTTTCCAAATACCTAAGAAGAAGAACACTCAGAAAAAACCAGTAATGAAGGATCAATCAAAGTCATTTGCTAATATGTTTGAAATCCTTTCCACAAATGATGTCCCAAGTGAGGAAGAGGAAATAATGGAAACTAAAATCTTAGAAACACAATTTAAATATGAAGGAAAGAACTCAGAGACAAACCAACAAATCAAAGGTTTTCAACGAGAAAAAAAGGAGAAAATTTACACAAGAAAAACAATATTTCAAATGTCAAAACTTCAAATAATGCAGGTCCCAATATAGACTCCATTGAACCATCTAGTAAAATTTTGGCTATGTATGAGCATTCTTCAAGGTTAGAAGCCATCTCAGATTCAATTGGAATAAGTCAAGAAACAAGGAAAAAAAAATTGAAGATGGATTCTAATCAAAAAGTAGGTCACAAGACCAATCAATATCATATGGTAAAAGAAGGTGAAAATCTTGTAGAGGAAGGTAAGATTAATGCCCTTCCCAATATTTTTAGCCCTGGTATTAATGAAGATCATCACTTGGAATATTAGAGGACTCAAAGGGAGTCTTTCAAAACAAAATGAAATTAGAAGAATGATTCAGATAAATCATCCACATCTTGTTTTCCTTCAAGAAACAAAGATGTCAATGGAGGATATGGACTTAATTGCTAGTAAAATTTGGCTAGTTGGAAAAGTGGTTTCCCTCAGTTCCCAAGGGACTTCGGGTGGTATTGCTTGTCTTTGGGACCCAAAAGAGGTAGTTATTCACCATATGGTTGGCAGTTGGGGTTTGTTGGCTATAGCTATTCAAAGTAGACATTCCAACCAGATTATGCTCTGCATTACTATTTATGCCCCAACTTCTTTGGAGGAAAAAAGAAGACAGTGGAAGGATATTACTCATATTATCTCTCATTTTCCTAAAGCTTGGATCTTGATCGGAGGAGATTTCAATACCATCCTCTCTCTGGATGAGAAAATGGGGGGAAATAGAAATTTGGACAAAAGTACTGACCTCATGAGAGAATATATTGCAAACCTCCATCTTGTGGATATCCAACTGAATAATGGCCTTATGACTTGGTCTAACAGAAGGCAAGGCTTAGCTTGTATTATGGAGAGATTGGATAGGTTTTTGCTCTCTAAAAATTTCTTAATCCATGGTCACATTCCTAAAGTGAAGACTCTTAATAATGTCTGGTTTGGATCATTGGCCAGTCATGGTGGAAATGTGGAAAACCAATGTGAGTTTCTCTCCTTTTTGTTTTCAATTAATGTGGCTTAGAGACATTTCCTTCAGACCTCATGTGCAACAATGGTGGAAGGAAGGTAAACCTAGGCATGGGACTAAGATGTTCTATTTTGCCAAAAGACTACAATACATTAAATCCAAAATCAAGACTTGGAACTGGAAAGAGTTTGGGGATGTTCATAAAAAAAAACATGAAGTTATTGCTCATCTTGAAAATTTGAATAAGAAAATCCATTTAGATGGCCTCACAGAGAAGTGTAGATGAAATTAAACTCACAACTCGGTTAGAGGAATGGGAAAAAAGAGAAGAAATCTTATGGAAGCAAAAATCTAGAATTCAATGGCTCAAAGAAGGAGATCGAAACACAAATTTCTTCCACAAATCTCTTCTAGCTCGAAGATCTCACAACTTTATTTCTTCCTTAAATTCAGATTCTGGAGATGTTGTTTATACTTGGGATGGCATGAACTCTATTGTTGTTGATTACTTTTCCAATATTTTTGTTGCTACTCCTCTTGACTCAGCTTCACAACAAAATGTTCTTCAAGCAATCCCTTCTCTTATCACTTATAAGGAGAACTCTATTTTGACTGCTCCTGTTACTATCAATGAGCTTCAACAAGTAGTTTTTAAAATGCAAAAATGGAAAACCCCAGGTCCTGATGGTTTTCCTATTGAGTTCTACCAAGAGTTCTGGGATATCCTTCATGTTGATTTATTAGAGGTGGTGGAAGAAGCCAGGAAATCCAAAGAAATTTTGAAGGTTATCAATAAAACTTATATTACTCTTGTTCCAAAATCTCAAGAGGTTGATCATATCTCAGCTTTTAGACCTATTGCTTTATGTAATGTTCTTCTCAAAATTATTACTAAAATCATGGCAGAAAGGTTGAAGCCTCTTTTGCATAAGATTATTTCCCCGAGCAAGGGGGATATGTGGAAGGACGTCAAATAGTAGATGAGATAGTTCTTTCTCGGGAAGCCATCCATTCCATGGATATGCAAAATTCTCCTTCTATGTTCATCCGGTTAGACTTATCCAAAGCTTATGACAGTGGATTGGCACTTCCTTATCAAAGTTTTGAGGCAATTTGGTTTCTCTAAGGATTGGATGGATTGGATTATGGGATGTATCTCTTCAGTTTCCTACTTAGTTCTTATCAATGGTAGGCCTTCTCGGTATTTCCCAGCTTCCAGAGGTATTAGGCAAGGTGACCCGCTATCCCCTTATTTATTCATCATTCTTGTTGAATGCTTGGGTAGGACTATAACCAAAAAGAGGGAAAACAAAACCCTTGAGGGAGTTACCATTGCTCATGGAGCTAGACCTATCTCTCATCTTCAATTTGTGGATGACTCTACCCTTTTAGGTAAAGCTATAGTTAAGGAAGCTTCTAATATTAAGCAAATCATTAGCTATTTTTCTAAGGCTACTGGGGCGAGTTGATCAATGAAGACAAATCTAAAGTTATTTTCTTTCATCTGCTCTGCTAGACAAGGAATCCATGGTCTTGGATAAATTAAGATATAATAAGACCTCTCTTCCAATCACTTATTTAGGTATTCCCATAAATATTCAAAGGCAAAAAAATAAAGATTGGAATTGGTTGTTGGACAAAGTTAAGAAGAAAATTGGAAAGTGGACCAACAAGTGGCTTTCTTTTAGGGGTAGAATCACCTTGGTAAAATCAGTCCTTCAAGCTATTCCTATTTATGTTTCTTCCATTTTGAATATCCCAAAGGCTGTTCTTCGAGAATTGGATCAAATCAGTCATCGTTTCCTTTGGAGTGGTACTAAGGAGAAAAGAAAATGGGCCTTGGTGAAATGGGATACTTTATGTCTTCCTAAGAGTGAAGGGGGGTTAGGATTCCGGTCTTCAATTAATAACAACAAAGCTTTAGCTGCTAAATTATATTGGAGGATGTTGCATAACCCCAATGCTCTTTGGGCCAATAATCTTCATGCTAAATATGCTTAGAACAAAAGTCCTGAAG
Source organism: Wollemia nobilis (assembly GCA_028583015.1). Taxonomy (NCBI): domain Eukaryota; kingdom Viridiplantae; phylum Streptophyta; class Pinopsida; order Araucariales; family Araucariaceae; genus Wollemia; species Wollemia nobilis. The sequence continues at coordinate 57,535 of JAQPPZ010013457.1, forward strand.
ACCTTGTTCGCTATCAACTTCCTACCAAAGGTTCTCCCATTTTAGCAGTTCTTAAGACTGGTGAGGATTTGATAAAGAAAAAATTATTTTGGATCATTCATAATGGTCAACATGCAAATTTTTGGACAGATTCTTGGGATGGTCACAAGCCTTTGATAACTCAGTTTCCCGATTGGAGGCCTTGGATGGAGGAGCTTCACCGAGCTAATTGGATAAAGGTGGCTAATTAATGTCGGTACCATACTGGCAATTCAAAGGTTGGTAGATATTGGATCCCTATTGAGGACTGGCCTATTCAAATCCCAGAAAGGCAAAGACAAGATATCCAAGGCATCCTTCATATGAGATCCCTCTCTTGGTCCCATGAAAAAGATTGTTTTGGATGGAACAACACTACTAAGGGTGAGTATTCAGTTGCTCAAGGTTATTTGACCTTATGCCATAATAATCCCAACCATTCTTTTGACATATTTTCTCAATTGTGGGCTCAAAAGCTCTGGCCTAAGGTGAGGTTCTTTAATTGGCTTTTATTGCATCGTAGGGTGCTTACTGGTGAGCAACTTATGAAGCGTGGTTTTCATGGCCCTTTTAGATGTGAAATGTGTGAAGAGAATGTAGAAAATATCAACCATATTTTTATTGAGTGTACTTTAGCCTCTGAGCTATGGAGGAGAATGGCAACTTTACTTGGCTTACAATGGTCCAATTTTTTCACTTTTGAACAACTTTGGAGGGATTGGCCTAATCAAGAGGGTGTTGATCATTTTATTAGGTAGTTAGTTTGGATGGGTTCTACCATTCTTCTTTGGAATATTTGGAATGAAAGGAACAACCAAATTTTTAATCAAGATAGGAAGGATATTCACTATATTTGGCAAAAGACCATAGCCAACTTAGTTGAATCGGTCCATCAACTCCTTAATCACCCCCAAAACTCCCACCAAATATGGGATCAAGTGATGCAAAGATTGAAGATTAAACCTTCTAAGGGCAACCAACTTAAAGGGAATGTGAGTATTAGTAAGATGGATAGGACTAGAAATTGGCAGCCTCCTCCTAAGGATTTTGGAAAAGTCAATACTGATGGAGCCTCTAGAGGGAACCCTAGAAAAGCCAGTGTGGGAGGAATTGGTAGACTTTCAGATGGCTCCCTGGTTTTTACTTTTGCTTGAGAATTTGGGTATTCTTTCCAATAACCTTGCTTGAGGGGTATGGTATCCTTAGAGGCCTTCAGGAGGCTACTAAGGTTGGATGGGAAAAGGTGTTAGTTGAGTCGAACTCTCAACTTATGATTAATCTCTTGAAGACTCCTTCTAAGAATCATAAGGTGGATTGGAGAATAAAAATAATTATTGAGAAGATTCGGTTAATCCGGATGGGATTTTTGAAAGTTGATTACAATCATGTGGTCGGAGATCAAAACAAGAGTGCTTGATGCTTTAGCTAATTGGGCTTTGGACAAAGGTGATCTTACTTGTTATGGCCACCCTCCTATATGGTGGGCTTCTCAAATTAGGGAAGCTCTTCTTTCTATCATTTCTTTGGATGGCTCCAATTCTGAAGGTACCTAGTTTCTTCTTGTTTTTTTTTTGTTTCTCTTTGGTTCATTCAGTTTTTTTAGTTCCCTAGCTCATTCTATTCTTTATTTTGTTTCCTCTGTTGATTCTTGCATTAATAGTCTTCTGGTCTAGATAGGTCATTGTTTTGTTCATTTTTTTTTCTTTTGTCTTCTTTGTTTTTTTGTTTAGTTTTTTAAGGTGGGTGGGTTCTTTTGTTTTGTTTTGTTTTTGTGTTCTTTGTGTTGTTTTTTTGTTGTTCTTGTGTTTTTGTTGTTTTGTTTTTTTTTTATGTTTTTTGTTATTGTTCTTGTGTTTTTTTCGTTCTTGTTCTTGGGTTTCTCTTTGTTTGTGTTATTTCATTTTTTTATGTGTGAGTGTTTTCTATGTTTTTTGTTTTTGTTTATTGTCTGTTGTTGGTTGTTTTTATTTTTATTTTTATTTATTTATTTTATTTTTTAGGTTTTGGTTGTGTTTAATTTTCATGTTTTTTTGGGTTATGTCTTTGTAGTGTTCTGTTGTTTTTGTCTTGTTTGTGTTTTGTTATGTGGTTCTTGTGTTTTTCTATGTGGTTTGTGTTGTGGTTTCTTTTATCTTATTGTACGTGTTTGGTTGTGCTTTTGGTTTTGACACACTCAAGGAGCATGTTTTTTATTTTATTTTATTATTTTTGTTGTTATTTACTTTTTTTAATTTGGTTTTGTGTGTTTGTTTGCTCCTTGAGTATGTCAAAGGTGGTAGGCCAGGTTCGAGTCCTGGGCATTTTTGGCGGAATGGATACCCCTGCCTCCTTGGGTCTTACCCGAAAGTGGCATCCCTTTTGGGATGTTTTCCACAAATTAAAATATATATATCTGAGAGAGACGTTTGTGAGAATTTTTTTGCCCTCTCGTCTTCGAGAGAGCTCTTTGTATCTTCCTATTTTCTGCGTTCTTCATGCGATGTCTCTTTGGAAGCCTCTCTTCATGTGGCACCATCTATGAGAAATCCTTCCCACTCTATGTGTGGCACCATCTATGAAAACATCTTCTAGGAACGCGCCTTCTCTGCATTGTTCGAGAACCTTTCCTTCCTAACGCAACACAAAGGTAATATTTAGATATTTAAAAAAAAAATATTACGGTTGTCTCCCTTTTATCATACTTATATGCAGTGATACAAAAGGTAACCATATCCTTTGCATTCTTCTAAGCGCATCACAACATCGTGAGAGTGAACCCTTCAGGTAACCATATTTTTTTGCCTTATCATCTCCTCTCACTGCAGCGAATTCATAGCTTTCAGATGCTTTCCAATATATTTCCTCACTGCCAACCAACATCTCTTGTTCATTGTAGAAGCCTTGACAATTTCGTCTCCTTCGTTGCCTCTTTCAGTTGTTCAAAGAAATCACAAAGCTCAGATCTTATAATATTATTTTATTTAAAAAATAAAAAAATAAAAAAAAATTAGATCTGCTAGTTCTTTTAAAATTGTAACCTTCTAAATATCATCTATCCTTTCTTTACAGCCTACCAGTGGCCCAAGAAAAGGAATAAATTTGTAATATCATAAATAAAATATTTTGGGGGGGTTTTATAGGTGCTAATTTTTGCACCTATCCTTAGCATTAAGGGGGGTTGTTTTTGTGTCCTTTATTTTTGCCTCATTCCCATTGATATAATTGTCTTTTCCTTTCTTTCAAAGCTCTTTTATTATATAGATTTATTTTTTCATAGAAAGGAAATTCTTTTATTCACTTACATAATTTCTTTCTTAACATTAAATATTTTATAAAAAACATTTAATTACAATTATTATCGTGAGATTAATTATTTTAAACACTTAAATTAAAATCTTTCTCAACTTTAAGTATTTTAAAAAATATATTTAATTCATTCATTTGAGTTCTTATAGTGAGTATAATTTGTTTAAAACACTTTAGTTGCAATCTTTCTCTTCACTAGTATTTTATAAAATAATTTTTTTTTATTCGCTAATTGATGTTCCTTTCTTAAATTAAAACCAAATCCATTAATTATAATAACCTATGTACCACCTATTGGAATCTAAATAACTTATAGTTTCCCTCATGTAAGGGAGGGTTTTTCAGATTTCTAATATAGAGGTATGGCTTATTTCAATTCTCCTATTTACTTATAGTTTCCCTCACGTAAGGGCGAGTAATTGAGAAGAAGAGATATATAATCCTGGCATAATTATTTCATTGACATTATAGTTTTATCAAACATCCTCATTTATGTATAGTTTCCCTCACGTTAGGGAGGGTAATTTGAGGAGCTTGGTATTTATAAAAGGTTTTTTGTTCTCTTCTTTATAAGATCCATTGCATTCTCTAAATAATATAACTGAATTTAAAGGGGGAAATTATTGGTTCTCTTCAATTTTTATTTGGTAAAATGAATACAATTTATCCACTCACCCCTCATAACTATCATACATGGAAACCTAATATATTAAATCTCATTTCTCAAAAAGGGCTCACACACCTGCTAGAAGAGAAGCAACCTAAATTTGAAAAAGAATATGAAAAAATTATTCATAAAGGGAAGTTGTATAAAACAATGGGTATTATAAGAACTAATGTAAATGAAAGCTTATGGTTTCACATTATAGATTATAAAACTCGTTATGAAAGTTGGGAGAAACTAAAGAACTTTTTTTGGAAAAGTATATCAAATGAGGTCAATGCAGCTAGAGGTAAAATTAACAATATTATCTCCTGAAGACTTCAACAATATTGTTGAATTTCTCATAAAATTCAAAGAAGTCCTCACTCAATACAAAGGCAGTGGGAAGAATAAAATAGAAGAAGAATGCATCTATCTAATTCTTTTTAAATTAAATGGTGTATTTCAATTTTTTGCAACCACCTTTCTATCTACAAAAGATGCTCTTGGTGCAAATTTTAAAATGCCCTCCTTAGAAGAATTTTGTGATAGACTAACTAGAGAAGAAAAAAACTTGCAAAATATGATATCTCTTCCTCTATTAGAATACGTAATTATTCTCTTAAGTTCTACTAGGATAGACTTACTTGAGTTTCAACTCCTTCATGAGTTAGGTGAACTCTCAATTATAGTCTAGATCAGATTTGATGAGTTGTTGTAATCCAATGGTTCTCAATGATCAACTTTATTATTAATACAAAGTTGATTAATGGAATAATCAATCAGTTTTATTTTTGTTTCTTCAAATTTTGTAATTCTTTGCAGTTCTACTCTTGGGAAATTCTAACATGGTACCTGAGCACGATAGATTTTTCTTAGCATTCTCTCCTGAAGAAAGTTTTTGAATCTGGTTCTTATCTCTTATATATTTTTTAATAAGGAGTTTTATTTTCATATTTATTATAGATTTCTCTCCTTTTATCTACAATTTTTGAAAGTCTATTTATGGTTCTATCTAATTTTGTTTCACTAGTTCATTTTACCATAATAGATTTTCCTTATATTTTGAAAGAAAGAGTGTTGATATTTGCTTCATAGGAAAAAATTTTAAATCTTCTTTGCCATTTTTTCAAAGGCAATATTTATATTTCTCCTTTCCTTTGGTTCCAATTGTGGTTGCCTACATTGGTCACGAAAGCGCGTGGAGTTATCCCTCTATCAAGCGTTGTGGTGTGGGCCTACCAATTGGAGCGACGTTGGGCAGCGACGGTCTTTTCATCATCGACGTTCATTTTTGTGGGTATCGTTCAAATTTTTTTTATCTCAAGAACTAGACTGTCATTGGGCAATGATGATATTTTTCAACGTTCGTTTTCATGGAGATCATTCAAATATTTTTTTTGTCTCCCGAATCTTTGTTCTAATGTAGATCAAAAGTTTTTTTAATTACTCTCCTCTCGCATTTATTGTCAGATGTTTGACTCATTAATTAAAATAGATCTTAATATAATACGTGACAAGCTCTTCTCCAACATTGCATAAATCTAAAGCTTGGAGCGCGGTGATTTCTTTCGTCTTCCTCAACGGTCATTTGAAACGATCTTAGAGCTCAACAAAGGCCAAATCTCAAATATTTTTTCTCTACATTTAAAATCTAAGCTTATTTTCTATCTGTTATCAGGAGCTTCAAATTTCTTATTCAAATATTTATATAAGTTATGTGAATATTGCTCTCTAAACCAAAGCTTTTATTTAGCATCAATATTGTTTTAAATATGCTATAGTTTTGTTGTGTGAATATTGATTCTAGAGCTACTTATTTCATGTATCTGTATTCCTTTTTTAAGTACGGTGAATGCTTGGCATCCGCTTGAGGTTCTTCTCTATCCCTGTGCCATTCAAAATTTTAAACTCCTTACCAGTTGTCTGCTACATTGTGATTCAGGAAAATAACCCAGGTATTATTTTTTTAATAATTATCTCTTTTTTTACCTCTCAAATGCAATAATATCATAGGTACATCATGCTCCTTTCGAAGAGCATGCAAAATAGTCGTAATGTCTTCATTGTTTTTTTGAAAAACCATTTTTTGGGAGTCCTAACATGGAAAACGGAGCGATCATTTGGAGCGCTCATTTCTATTTTTTCACATATGATTCCCTCATTTTTTGAATTTCTATTATATTTTATTACTCGATACTGTGCGTTACGTTCTCCTTTGAGTCCTTAGACGACACATCTAGATTAAGTCAGGCATTTTTTAGAAGTCTTGGAGTACCTTATGTCAATTAAATTTTTTATCTTTTGTAAAGTTTGATATTTGGACCCTGACAAAGCCCCAAGAGCTCCCTCCAGCTTCTTCATTATTTGAAGAAAAGATCTTCTATTTGACTAGTTTTTTAAAAAAATAGTACTAAATAGAGATCTGTTCTTCACATTATAAGTTATCAAATCACTTTATATTGTTGTCTTTTTCTTCTTTAGTGCCTATGTTTTTGGCCACTAAAGAGAAAATAAAAGACAAGTTTGTAACCTCTTTAATAAAATTTTCTTTGAGGGGGTTTTAAGGGTGCCTTTTATGCACCTGTGTTATAGGCTTCAAGGGGGGTTGCTAATATTGGTCAAAAAATCTTATTTGTCTATTTGATTTTATTATTTTTTTAAGGAAAAATTCATACTTCATCAAATAAGGGAATATATTTGGATGATAAACTAATTTATGGTTTATTTAAAAATTTAATCATAAATTTCATTTCATTTCAATTCCTCATTTTGTAATAAAGTAATATAATATATATTTCCTTTCTAAAATAATAAAAGAAATCAAATATTTTAAACAACCTCCATTATAACCTACATTCCAAGTATTGCACTTCTCAAAACTCATAGTTTCCCTCACGTAAGGGCGGGTTATTGAGAAAAATATTATATGGTTTCGTAGATAAAAATTTCAATCAAAATCCTAAGTTCCACGTACCATTCCTATCATTACTTATAGCTTCTCTCTCATAAGGGTGGGTACTAAAAGAATAATTATAAAGGCCTTGCCTAATATTTTTTGCTTCATTAGCCTAAGTAAGGTATATCATCCTCGTCATTTACTTATAGTTTCCCTCTCGTCAAGGCGGGTAAATTAAGTAGATTGGTATTAGTCTCAGGATTTTGTTTCAACCTTTACAAGCTTACTTTAATTTGAAGTTAAGAGGAAGATTATTGGTTCACTTCAAATTTCTTTGTAAAAATGAATACAATGAATATAATTGATCCTCTCACCCCTCATAACCATCAAACATGGAAACCCAAAATATTAAATTTTATTTCTCAAAAAGGGCTCACACACCTGCTAGAAGAGAAGCAACCTGAATTTGAAAAAGAATATGAAATATTTGTTCATAAAGGGAAAATGTATGAAACAATGGTTATTATAAGCACAAATGTAAATTAAAGCTTATAGTTTCACATTATGGATTGTAAAAATACTTATGAAATTTTGGAGAAACTAAAGAACTTATTTTGAAAAGTAGATCAAGTAAGGTCAATGCAATTAGAGGCAGAATTAACAACACTATCTCCTGAAGACTTTAGCAATATTGTTGGCTTTCTCATCAAATTTAAAGAAGTCCTTACTTAATTTAAAGGTAGTGGTAAGGATAAAAAATATGAAGAATGCATTTATCTAATTCTTTCTAAATTAAATAGTGTATTTCAAATATCCACAACCACCTTTCTATCTACAAAAGATGCTCTTGGTGCAAGTTTCAAAATGCCCTCCTTAGAAGAATTTTGTGATAGAATAACCAGAGAAGAAACAAAACTTGCAAAGTATGAGATCTCTTCCTCTTCCTCTAAAGCCTTAGTAGCATCCACCTCCACTAAATAAAAATTCAAAAATAAATAAAGAAGTCTCATAACTTGTACTCACTATAAAAATATTGGTCATTTTGCAAACAAATGCTGGAAAAGATTACAACAACTAGAGGCAAATATGAAGGATCAAAATATAGAAAATAAAAATTAGATAGAAAAATGCCTAAATGTTCAATGGAAGACCACCAATACTTCTTCTAATTACTGGGTACTATATTCTATAGCAACTCATCACATGACTGCTTTAGATGAGTCATTCTCTTCTATATCTTCAAGTTCAAAATGTAGCATAGAAGTTGGTGACTCTTCCTTTATCCTAGTCAAAGGAAAGGGTGACATATCCATTTATGGTGGCTCTATAAATAATGTTATCTATGTTCCAAACATTGTAACAAATATCCTCTCTGTCTATCAGATTTGTACTTTTAGAAAGGGGAAAATTATTCTATTCTCTCCAACAGGAGTTGAGATAAGAGACTTTCAAGACCCCCACTCTATTTTAGCCAAAAGGAGATATTGTTCACAACACTCTCCTATTTAACTTCAAAGGATTCAAAAATCCATAAGGGGCCTCCTATTTTGTGGCTCATGGAGATCTTGAAAGCAAAATTTGGCATGAAAGCTTTGGTCACTCAGTTATAACTACCTAAAGGAATTGAAAACCCGTGAAATGGTAACAAGTCTACCTCAAGTCTCTTCTATTGATGGAGTATATCCTGGAAGTGCTCTTGGAAACCAACATCAAGATCATTTCCACCCAAGCGGTTCTCTAAAATCCTCATCCCATCTAGAGTTAATCCATAGTGAATTTATGTTTTTTCCAGAGTCATATTTCAAAGGAGCAAAATATGCTCTAACCTTCATTGATGAATTTTCTAGAAGAACTTGGGTGTACTTCCTAAAATATAAAAGTGATTTTCTATCCCACTTCAAAATCTTCAAAGCCTTAGTTTAAAATTAGGCCTCTTGCAACATAAAACAAATTCACACAGATAATGGGGGAATACTACATTAATGAGTTCTCAATATTTCTATCAAGTTATGGCATCATTCATAAACATTTTCTCTTCCATAATCCATAGCAAAATGGTATTACAGAGAGGAAAAACCGAACATTGAAGGAAATGGTAAATTGTATGCCCCATTAAAGAGATCTTCCAAAGGTTTTTTGGGCAGAAACTATTAATTGTGCAAAATATATTCAAAACCACACACCTCATAAAGCTCTTGACCATTTAACTCCTGAAGAAGCATAGATTGTTTCAAAACTGGATGTCTCCTTATTTAATATTTTTGGGTGTACTTCTTGGGTGCACATCCGAAATAAAAAAAGGAAGACTCTAGATAAGAAAAACAAAAAGCTCATATTTGTTGGTTATTGTGAGGAAATGAAAGCATACAGACTCCTTGATCCCTCAACTCATGAGGTCTTTTTTCATAGGAATATCTAATTTGATGAAACATTCCCTCATAAAGATCCTCAAACATCCTCTTCCTTGATTGAGCCTTCTCCTATAGTAGAACCTCAATATAATGAAGAACCAACTTTAGAGATTAATTTAGAGATTGATGAACAAGATGAGGAACCTATAACTCCAAATCAAAGTCTTTTAATTATTTCTACTCCTTTCACTATGCCAAAATGGGCTCACGCAATTTTTAAAGAAGTTACTCCTTACATCCAAAATCTTCCATCATCTAGATTC
>JAQPPZ010013458.1:0-67358 GCA_028583015.1 Wollemia nobilis
CTCTTTGACCTTACAAAATTGCTAGGAAAGTGGTTAAAGCCACTGTTTAACCTCTGAGGGCTGCCCTGGGGGCTGTGTTTGTCAAAGCGATCAGTGTTTGCAGTCACATAATCGGATTGGTGCTGTTTTGGTGTCTACACGCGATATCGCGACATCAAGGCAAACACTTAGAAATTTTTTTGTTGATGCTAGAATGCTCTGCTGCCACTGGATGCTCCTGCATCACCTTTTCTCCTGACTTGTTTTTGTTTATTGCCATTATGCACAACTATCTTGCACTCACAAAAGTCGTCAGTAGTACCAAAAATCATAGAAAAATGTAAGTGTATGAATAATTCACTATTTTTCATAAACCGTGCGGGGAGAATCATTACACTTTTGATTCTCCTTCAACACATTCTTCTCAAGTTGAGAAAGTGTATTATATGCTAGTGTATTTGCAAGTTCTACATACCCATTCTTCACCATATCCTAAAACTTCTGCCGATAAAATTTTTATTTGAATGCTCCAATAATCATAATTTTCCCATTAAAAAAAAAATTATAGGTACAATTTATTGTTGGTGGCCATTATAACTCTAATATCATTTTGAAATATTTTTTACGAGACCTTAAACTATTAATTGGAAGACAAACACAAGACATAGCAATCAGAATCGATTCTTTTCACAACTCTCCATACCGGATAACAAAACAGAAAACAAAAGGTAGAAGCTTAGATAGTCTAGTATTGGAAAGAAAATACGCAACCAATCAACCAGAGAGATAAATGGTCCAGTAAATCCGGTTACTAGAGATATAAACACAAAACCGGATCAACTAGATAAAGACATAGCTATTCTATTCTAGAAAGAAGTTTTCTTTTGGTAAGGCATTGGAGAGAAATTTCAGAGATTAAAATATAACTAAACAAATGCACTAAAGATAAAATTATAAATACTTCATATTATATTAAAAGTGGCTACTGCGGCAGCATTACATGGACTTCTTTTTCATACAATTGTATTAACCGAATCCTTGTACTTCGTGTTCATCAGAACAACAATGTGTCAACCATGTTCAGATATACTTCTTCAATAGCCAGAAGCTTTCTGAAAACTTTCTTCACCTTTGCAAAGGCTACATCCATTGTTTCTTCTGCTCCTCGTGTTTCTCCTTCAACAACTGCTCTTCTTCAACACTATTTACGCTTACTATTTCAACTCCTCTCAATCTTTTCAGTCTGTTCACTGTCACACTTAACACTGGTTTAGCGAAAAACTGAAGTCATGCCCAACACTTATATATATTGCCATTATGGAGAGAAGAGTTCAGCTATGGAGAGAAGAGTTAATCTAGATTTCTGACAAACATTAATTATATGAAAGCTATCTATTCAATCTTTAAACAACTACAGCCACCAAAAGTAAATACAAGTGTTGTAGCAGAGTACGACGAAAAACTGTGACAACTGCTGAGAAGAATATATTTCAGAAAAGGAAAAATCTTGTTCAATTTCCAACAGCTTCAATATCGCCTAATGATAATGATTCTCCTCCCGGTGCTATATAAGTGATCGCCTTGTCTCCTCTTATAGCCAAATAGAGAATCCCCACCACATAGACGAGCATGGCTGCTAAAACCGCTAATCCTATAAATACCGAAGCAATATTTGGCAGATTGTTATGAAGTAGCCAAATCATAAATGTGGTGGTTAGGTAGTAGATGTTAATCACTGTGATAATCAGTCCGGTGAGCCAAGCTAAAACAGTAAGCTGCAACAAGTGAAAATTTCGAGTTTCAGAAACCGTCTCATAATTAAAAATCAAAATCTATACGCATTAAAAAACCATGCCGTTACTTGCCGTGATGGAATTTTTATGAGGACCCATCTTTATCTTACTATCTGTAAACTTCAACAAAGGAATCATGGCAAACGGTAATATGATTGATAAGATGATCTGCACTACCGAAAAACGAAATATATGTTAATAATAAGCCAAACAAGGAATACAAATATTTATGGTTTACGTTTTAAGGATTCCAACATATACCGAGCAAGTTATAATTAGGTGTCCTGCACCAGTAGTACCGCCAAGGATAGCCACCACCAAACTTGGTACGATTGCAACGCCGCGAGTTATAAAACTACGTTTCCATGGCTTCATTTTTAAGTTCAGAAAACCCTGCAAGTTGAATTAAATAAAAATATTTATTGGGACTCCATGGAAATCTCAGCGTATATTTCATGGAGTAGTATTTTGTATGTTATGATACTAAATTCTTCTTACCTGCATCACATACTGCCCTGCATATGTTCCAGTGATAGTTGAACCTAGCCCCGACGCTAGTAATGCTACTGCAAAAACTTTAACACTCCATTTACCTAAGACATTCTGAAATGTGGAGTAAAATGTCAGTTAAAGAATTTAATAAGAGCCCACTTTATGAGTTTCAATGAATATTCTATTAAGATATTTCTGGAAGTCAAAACTAAATTTAAATGAACCTTTAACATATTTCCTGTCCTTTAAGAATATCTTGATTTTACAGCGAGTGGGAACAAACCTAAATAAAAAGATTACGAAACTTTTGTAACAGATTAATGGTGTAGAGAATCAACGTACTCCTAAAAGGAAAGAGGCATTATGGATATTCATGTTCGCGCAGTTATCTGCAGTGGCAGATGATATATTTGCGGAGAAACAAACAGAGGCGGTCACACATAGGACTGCGACATTCACCAGAAATGCGACGAAGAGAGCAAATGCACTCTCTATGAAGAAGTACCTGCAAGCTGACTATTCAAACAAAACAAATAATGTGCTTATTAACGGAGCTCAAATTGAAAAGTAATATGTTGGAAATATGTATACTTGGTAATCGTTAAATTTAACTTACATTGATTTCAGAAATAGAATTAGGAACGTTCCTCGAAAGAACCAGTGCTGAATTCAGAAATAAGTTGTGCCTAGAGAAACCATAAAATTAGTTGGATTAAGCGACTTCTAAAAACTTTAAAAAATTGTTTCATTCCTAATGAAGCAAGATAGCTTACGGCATAAGAAAAGCACCGAAGAGAGAGATAGCAAGACCGGTGGCTCCGTTTCCTTGTAACCGCGGGGCGAACATCCCTTTCAATACCTCTGTGGCTTCGGGCATCGCATGTCCAAGCTCTCCAAAGAAGCAGCCGGCCACTATAAACACTAAAATAGTAATTGCTAACTCCAATTTCCTGATCTGGAACATTTTAGCAAAAATTGATTCCAGTATTTTAGTAAGAATGGCAAAAAGGCGATGTCAATCACGCGATTGAACTTTTCAAAGATGGAAGAACGTAGAAATAGTTTGTAAGTATAAAGGAGTACCCCAAATCGCTCCACTCCCAGAAGAACAAGAGTACCAGAACCTGTTAGAAGAACCCCACCCCATAGAGGTATGCTGAACAACATGTTCAGTGCAACAGCAGTCCCAATAACTGCGCTTGAGCAGACAAAGGCAGACCTTAGTTATTCACATAATGAACGACAAAGCTCATCTTCAATAGGCTAAATAAGATATAATGTCAAACCTTCAGGGATGTCAGCTCCAATAACAGCCAATTCTCCCAACAGCCACAGAAAGTAACTTATTTTTCTTGGATACTCCTTTCTGCAGTGCTCTGCAAGGTGCTTGCCTGCGACATCAGCCAAGCGAAACAAAATCCTTAGTTGTTAAAATCCTCACTTATTAAACAATAAATATCTTCAGAAAAAAAATAAAATAATAACAGGTGTTGTTCCCCGATAAATATGACAGACTAACCTGTAGCTGCTCCCAAATTTGCTGCACGAGATTGAATAATCAAGGTAAAAATCGATGCCAGCAGAACCACCCAAAGCAACTGCACGCACAGTGCAGAAATTACTTTAGAATATTGAAAACGTTGGTAGGAATGTTAAGAATGCACAATTTATTTTGTATGAGGTCTTAGATTATAGCATTACCTCATATTGGACCGCCGCCCCTGACTGTAAGTCCGATTCCACTGAGAAACATAGCCGAAGTCAAAAACAAATCTTACGAATCACCCATATACACAATAAATTCATCGGGAACTGGGATGAAGAGGGAAAAAGATACTTACGGTTCCCAGGATCCACATAGGTTATGGACACCAGTAATCCCGGTCCAACACATGCCATAAACTTCTTCCATTCGCTCTTCTTCTGTAGTGTGATTCAAACAATACGAGAGATCAGAAGAATTTCTAGATAACTATGAATGCACTTATCTCTGAAGGTATCCTTCACATTGCGCAATGTTCAAACATAAAAGCGAAGTGTACGTTCTCCAGACATAGGCCTATTCCGACACATATCTATTTACTAAAAACAAATGCAATCTAATAAATATTTACGATTTATAGAGAAGCAGAATAGATTAGCAGACCTTATCAGCAGAGGCCACCACTTCGTCTATCGAAGTCGCATGGACCCTGTGATCAAAATGCGCACCTGCCATTTCAACCGCTTCCGGAGACATCCAGCTTCTGATCAGGAAATTCCGCTAGTAGCTGAAACAATGCAAAAGACAACCCAAATTCCCTTCTCCAACTTGTCACGGTATTGGAGGTGGTTGCACTCTATTTATTCTCGCTCAAAGCAGCTGCTGCTAACATGGAATTTTATATTTGTTTCCCAAGAGCATCTTAAACCTTATTTAAATTAACAGTTACCTGCGAGCGACAAGGAAGACAATATATATTTTTGTTTATATGGGTACGCGTGAGGCTGGAATTCCTTCGCAATATCACGTCTCCAAACAAAAGAAAATGAAAGCCCTGGTGAAATTCCCAGAGGTACAGACGTAAGGATCTCGCCAGAACAAAACACTTTGAACTCGTCCAGTCGAATGCGACAAACTTTTCAGCTCTAATATAATGTTTGAAAACCAGTTGACACTAACTTACATACAACGAGGAATCCGGTGACTGAAAATTGGCATGAGAAATAGGGTTTGACAAGAATCTCGTTGAATTATTCAACATTGGAATACGAGGAGATGACTAGAAACACGACCCAGACCCTGCAGAAATGAAAAGGACATGATCAAGAACTTGTCTTGTAAACCAAACAATACTAGAAATAGGATGAGAAATTCGTTTTTGATAGTTATCTAACCGCATTTACCCATGTAATCCTCTGCAAGTTTAGTGGCATTAATATAAATCTAGATTAAAATATTGTTTAAGTTAATATTATTTATTTATTTTTTAACCCACGACTATAAAAAGGACAAAATTAGGACGAGAACGTGTGTCCCCACTCTGTGGATGTGGTTTTATTACCAGGAGCATGTCTATATATTTATTATATTACAATAAAAAGTGTCATCGGCTATAATACGAATCTCTCCCTCTACAGCGGGAACACATTACACATTGACTTTTATTTGAGCCTCTTGTGTTCGATTTCTATGATGAAGACTGACGTTTCAAATAATCATAAAAATGAACTTTCCGCCGCCCATAGATTATATTTTGGGCTTCCTGTTTCATGCAATTTGACATAGATTATATTTGGGGCAGGCTACCCCACAATGACGGATTTGAGTGGGATCATACGTAAGTCTTTATCTGTCATCATGGCCATCAACAAAATATATGACAGCATATTCTTCACTAGCGTACTTTTTAATTAAGGATTGAGTGTAACCTTAAAATTAAAAGAATTGTTGCCAAAGGCCTTGTTCGACTATCATTTTCATTTATTTTTCATTATGATTCTATATGTTTTGGGTTGTAATATGTATTACATCAAAGTATATATATTTAAACTTTATGATAATTAATTAATTGCGTTTAGGTGGTAGGTTATTTTATAGGTTTTTTTTTTTACTTTTTATTTGTTTGTAGTATAAAAGTTTAAACTTTGAAATGTACATTGTTTTTACTATTTATAGATAAAATATTTAACTTCGAAATATATATGTTGACTTTCGATAAAACTTTAACTCTTAATAATTTCATGTGGTCACTCATTATGCTTGCGAATAACTCCGAACTTTGGAGCAGTTATGTTGTGACATCTCGTAGAGGGAAAAAGTGATATCCCAAAGTATCCCTTTAAGTAGGTTTCTTAATAAGACTTTGTGGTATGACAGTGATATATGATAAATCTAAATTCCGATCGAAATTAATTTGTAAGTATTGGCATTATTATACTGTGAGGTAATTGAAATTTTTGTATGGTAGTGTAGCAAGTATAGCACTTTAGTGTTAGCTTTTTAGGTAGAATAATTTACAAGGATCAAGTATAAATTGAAAATATATTACTAATAAAAATAATAATGAATTTTAATATTGGAATTATAATAATATTTTATAAATATTATTTAATGAATATAATATTAAAAGATTATTTGAATGGTAAAAAATAGATTATATTGCATGAAGTTTTATCTTTGATAAATAATTTTAGAAGGATTTTTAGTATTTTAATTATTGTTCTTCTTAAAATTAATCTTTCATATTTTTATCATAAAGATAAAACTTTCATCTTGCCACATATTATGCGATTTTGCATTCTCTCTTGACACTTTGCACTTTCTCTCATATTGATACAAACATTATATAAAATATAAATCATCTACCAAACTAATATTACAAGGAGGTCAAATAATGTAATATCTCCAACACCCTCCTTATTAAATTATTTGGTAGGAAGGTTTATTTCCTTCAATCTATGATTCTTCTTTATTATTCATTCTTCAACTTTGATTATGTCATGGTTGGATATATACAACCTTTATTAGGTCTTCCTTTATAAACTATTTATGTCTACCTCTGGATCAATTTATTTGATTTACCTCTAGGTCTTTGTCTCTGGGTCACTACCTCTAGATCTCCCTCTAGGTCACTAACTCTAGGTCTTTGCTTCTAGGTCAGTACCTCTAGGTCATTGCCACTGGATCACTACCTCTGGATCACTGCATTTGGAACTCTACCTCTGGGTTACCTCTAGAATATTATTAAATTGTTGAAAATATGTTGAATATTTTTCATGTTATTCTTGTGGGGTTAACTCTGAAAGGTAGTGGACACTTTCCATGTATCCTCATTGAGATTCAAAGAATTTTTAGGGTTTCCTAAGCTATTTTTAGACCCGTATGGGTTGTTTAGGATTAAATATTTGAACCCTTGGTTTTTTGTCCATGGTATTGTAAAAATAATTCTTCTATTGTTATTTAATTGCACTTGCATCATGGTTTGAATATAAATGAACAATGGACTTTATGGTATTGGAGACAATTAAGTTTATACAATAAGGATATATTATTGTGTTGATTTTTTCCTAGAAGGGATTTCCAAGTGAAATACTATGTTATGCATGTATTTGTTATATTCTTCTTTTTATTTGATTTTGTATTTTCAATTTTTTTACATTTAGCTTATTGAAGTATTTTTGCTCTTTATTTGGTATCATATCTAGGCTTTTTAGATTTTTTTGAAGAGTAAGGATTTCAACCCTATGATAAATTAATTCTTGAGTTAGAACCGTATGTGGAAGAAACTTGGCATAGGAAAATGATGGGAAATACACAAGTAGAGATTAAAAAATAATGGACATAATTTTGAGTTATGGAAACTCAAGATGGAGGATTTGCTGGTTGATAGAGATCAATGCATTATGGTATAAATAATAAAACCAACATCAACGATAGATGAGGATCGACTAAATATCGATAAGAAGACAAGGAGTCTTATCAAATTATACTTATATGAAATGGTATTGTTGAATATATCAATAGAGACCATGAAACATTCATTGTGAGATAATTTTAAAATTTTATATCAAACAAAGTCACTAGGAAATAAAATATTTCTCTAAAATAAGTTGTATTCGCTTTAGATGAATGATGGTGAATCTATGATTGAATATTTGAATTCTTTTAACACTAGGGTAAGTCAATTAAACTTTGTTAAAGTAAAAATAAAAAATAAGAAAAGTATATTATTTTACTTTGTTCATTTCCTAATTCATGGGATAACCTATTTATGACTATCACCAATACTACTACATTGAAAATAGAGGATATAGTAGAAAAATTGCTATTCGAGGAAATAATACAAAAATATTCTACGGATTATCATTAGATGAATGCCTTGGTTGTGAAAGGTATTTCTCAAGAAATAAGTAAAAAGAAATTAGGAGAAATAAAATTGAGATCTAGAGGTAAATCTATTGCTCTAGAAAATAGAAAATTCTAGAAGTGTGGTAAAATAGGGTATTATATAAGAGACTACAAATATAAAAAGGTTGATAATAGTTTATTATTTAATGAAGGAACTTATACAAAAATGAAGATGAAAAATGAATAGGTAGGGGACTTATTATTAGCTGCAATGTGCTCAAGTGAATTCCATAAGTCATGGTTGATTGAATCAGGTGCTTCCACTCATATGACTCCTCATACGGAGGGGTTTTGAGGATATGAAAATATAAATGATGGTGAAGTATTTTTGGAAGATAATTCAACATATAAAATTATAGGTTGACAAAGAGCTAAGTTGAAGTTAAAATATAGAAGAATTAAAATTATTTTTGGTGTGTTGCATATTTCAAGTTTGGTAAGGAATTTGACATCCTTGATTAAGATGAATTATGTAGGTGTGACTATGGTATTCAATAAGGATAGCTACAATATGGTTCATAGAGTCTTAGTCTTGGCAAGGGCAGTTTGTATAGGAACTCTATTTAGACTTGAAGCTATAACTATAAGTATTGATTGTAATAAATATTTAGTTGTAGAGGAGAATAATACAGTAGAAGTAACTCTGAGTATTCCTGTAGAGAAGATAATATTGTGATATCAACACATGAGGCATATTGATGAGAAAGGCCTTCAAACATTAAAAATGAAAGGTATGGCTAAAGGAATTTTTGATTACCCATTAGATTTTAATTTTTGTAAGCACTATGTTTTTAGAAAGAAAACCTGAGTCAAGTTTCCTAGAAGTGCTATAATATTTAAAGGAATTTTACATCTAGTTTACAGTGATGTTTTTGGACCAACAAAAGTACCATCATTAGGTAAATTTATCTATGTTGTTAAATTTATAGATGATTTTTCAAGAAAGACTTGGCTATATTTTTACGGAACAAATCTTATGTTTTTAATAAATTCAAAAAATTTAAGGCTCTTGTAGAAAATTAGATAGAGAAAAATATTAAGTTTTTAAGAAGTGATAATGGTGGTGAGTATTGATCCAATAAATTTGAGTAGTTTTTCTAGGATTGTGGAATAGAAAGATAGAAAACAACTCCATATACTCTACAATAGAATGGATGAACAAAACATTGATGGATAAGGCTAGAAGTAGGCTAGGTGGTGCAATATTAGAAATAAAATTTTGGGGAGAAGTCATGTTAACTGCTTTTTACCTCATAAATAGATATCCTACCTTAGATTTAGTGGACAAGAATCTAGAGGAAATATGAACTAGTAAGAAACCCTCTCTCACTCATATAAGGATTTTTTATTATGATGCTTATATGTGTATCCCAAAAGAAAAAATGGATAATCTAGACTATAAATATGAAAAATACATATTTATGGGTTATAGTATTGGTGTTAAAGGATATAAGTTGTAGAACCCAAAAATACAAAAGATTGTTTACAGTCGTGATGTCATCTTTAAAGAAACAAAACGGTTTTCAAAATAGGAAATGCAACCAACAAAAGAACTTGAAATAGTTTAAGTAAAATTGGATTAGGAGGAAGAACCTATGGTAGAACTTGGTGCTATAGAAGAAAATGAATGATAGAGAGATTTTGAAGAGGAAAATTCAAAGGAAGAAGGTAAGGAGGAAGCTGAAGATGTAGAACCTAGAACTCCAAGTTTGAGGAGATCAAATTGAGTGAAAAGACTCCCATAAATGTATAAACCTTCAAATATTTATTTTAAATTTAATATGTCATTTATTGATGAAGAACATAGTATTGTAAAGGATGCACTTAGGACAAGTGAGAATAAGTCTTAGAAAATGGTTTTGAAGGAGGAAATGGAGTCCCTAGATGAAAATAAGACATGGGACTTGGTAAAATTACCCCGTAGAAGAAAAATAGTTGGTTGTAAGTGGGTACTCAAGAATAAATATAATATAGAAGGAAAGTTGGATACAAGGCTTGCTTGGTAGCAAAAGGATTTTATCAAGTCAAGGGAATTGACTTTGGTGAGATTTTTTCTCCTATGACTAAACTAACTTTAATTCAATTTTTGTTGGCTATTTCTATTGCTTTTGATCTTGAAATAAAATAGATGGATGTAAAGACAATATTTCTACATGGTGAACTTGATGAAGATATATATATGTCACAACCAAAATGCTTTAGGTTAAAAGGTAAGGAGGACTTGGTATGCAAGTTGAAAAAATATCTTTACGACTTCAATAAAACTCCAAGAACGTCGAACCAAAAATTTGATAGGTTTGTTTTGACACTTGGGCTTGGAAAAAGCAAAGCATATCCATGTGTGTATTTTAAACAAGAAGGTGAAAATTTTATTATCATTATTTTGTATGTGGATGACATGTTGTTAATTGGTAACAATAAGGAGATGATAAAGCTACTAAAATCATAGTTATATTTTGAATTTGACATGAAGGATTTGGGTGCTGCAAAATTTATTTTGGATATGGAAATAATAAGGGATTGTGTAAATAGAAAATTATGGTTAAATTAAATAAAATATGTTGATTTAATACTACAAAGGTTTAGGATGCATGATTGTAAACCAATATGTACTGCACATCTTGTTGGTCAAAAGTTATTTGTTGAACAATAATATTAAAACAAATGAGGAAATTGAAGAAATACATCATGTTCCTTATGCTAGCGCTATTGGTAGTCTAATATATGAAATGGTATATACTAAATATACTATTGTACATGTAGTAGTAGTTAAGAGATATATGTCCAATTTAGGAAAGAAAAATTGGATTGCTATAAAGAGGATATTCAGATACTTGTGTGGAACTTCAAACTATGCTATGCTAAGGAGAATCTACAGATAATAATATTGTAAATTACAAGATTTTGTGGATGTTGGGCTGGAGATTTAGAAAAGAGAAGATCCACAAGTGCTTAAATGTTTAGACTATTTGGAGGGGAAGTGAGTTGGATGAGTGAAAAGAAATCAATAGTTGCTTTATCCATAATAAAGGTAGAATACATTACAACTCATACCTATAAAGAAGTATTATGGCTATAGATATTGTGTTCAATATTTGTTCTTAAGAAGAAGGCTATGAGAATTGACAATGATAATCAAAGTACATTATTTTTGTCCAATAATCTTGATCTTCATGATTGATCAAAATATATTGATATCAAGTACCAATTTATGAGAGATATTGCTGAAGGAAATTAGGTTATGCTAGACAAAGTTGATATAGAGAATAATATTTCTAATTCGTTAACAAAGGTTGTCCTTACTCAAAAAATTTATTGGTGTAGAAGATCTATGGGTATGGTTTCCCTCGATAGTTGACAATGGTAATTTTATCCCCTATGAAAAGTATTCAACAAGTGGGAGGATGTTGAAAATATGTTGAATATTTTCCATGTTGTTATAATGGGGTTAACTCTAAAAGGTACTAGATACTCCCCATATATCCTCATAGGAGTTCAGGGCTAGGCTACGCCCCAAGCAAGGGTGTGGGTGTGACAGCCCCCAGTAGAAGTTTTAGGGTTTCTTAAGCTATTTTTAGATCCACATGAGTTGTTTAGGGTTAAATATTTGAACCCATGGCTTTTTGCCCATGCTATTATAAAATCTATTATTGTGTTGTTGTTATTTAATCGCACTTACATCAAGGTTTGAATAGAGATGGGATATGAACGTTATTGTATTGGAGATGTTTAAGTTTATAAAATAAGGATATATTATTTTTCTAGGTTTTTTTATCATAAGCATTTCATAGGTGAAATATTTTGTTATTTTTGTAATCATTATCTTCTTCTATTTTCCTTTTGTTTTATATTTTTTTTTTTTAGATTTAGTTTATTGGGGCTATTTTTCTCTTCATGTCTTTGGTTCATACACTAGAAAATTCATAAGATCATCATATCTATAGGATAATAAATACAACTGCTTTCACTATAGAGAATCTTCCAAGTTATGCTTAGATCATAACTCTTAGAAAATTTTGATCCTACTTGGTTTCCTTCTATAGGAACCATACAACATTCCTTTTATCTTTCTCCATTCATTTATTTTTATCCATCCACAATCCTACTTGGTTTGTAAAAATATTTATGAATGATTATGTCCACAGATTTTACAACTATGTAGATTCCAATATTTTTGTATCTTATATCCATATCTATCACAATGACTACATCTATTCTCTGTTATAAAATTAATTTTGTTTTTAGGTCCATTATTATTGATTTTATCAATCCTTGTTATGGATTTGATGTTACTACTTTCTATATCAAATTTAGTTCCTTATTCCTTGTTGTTTTTTTGTCCTGTATATCCAAGACCTACACATTTTGGTCTTATTATTGGTATAATTGGTTCTCTTATTCCTTGTTCATGTTTTACAAAACCTATATCTTTGTATATCATTTTATTTAATAACTTTAAACCAATCATTTTAGTATACCTTTCAAAATATAAAAAAATATCACCAAACTAATCCCTATCAATATCAACACAACTATGAGCATCACTATCTCTATAATCATTTGAATCTATGTTAGCATCAATTTTAATAGTATAATTTTTCCTAAACAATTTTGAATTGTATTCAAATATACTTATAGCATCTATTTTTGTAATAGGTTCTTCTATTTTTGTCCTAAAATATAAGTCACAAGTATCATTGCTTGCATCACAATATTTCTTTTCATTTTGATGAGAATCACAACTTGCATCTTTTTCCTTTTGATAAATATCACTAGTATCACAACATGCATCTATCATCATGGGATTTAAATCATTTGTATCACAAGAAACATATTTCACAATTGTATTAATCCCTAATCCTTCAATATTTTCTTGCTTTCTTATCTTAGAAACATTTAGAGTAATTATTCATTTGTAGATTGTTCTCCATAGACTAATATGTATAGTAACAAAGTTTATGCATTGTTGAACTATTGAAAATTCTCTTTTATTTTGCTTCACTTATAATATCAACAAGCTTATTTTCCAAATATGTAGTCATTTCCTCTTTCTTTCTATTCTTGCCTATGAATATTTCGTTAGAAAGAAATGCCATATTCATTATTGTTCCTATATCATTATGTAATGTGAAAACACATTTAGAATATTCAACTATTTTTTCAATATTTGAATTTAGATCATTTCTAAGTATTGAATTTTTTTATCTTTAGCTTCTCTCATGATTGATTGTAGGATTCTCTTTTTCTTCATTGATGTATCATTTTTTCCTTAGATTTTTTCTATCATATATTTAATACAACATTTTAAATTTTGTGACATTTTCTTACTCTTTTCTAGTGAGACATATTGAATATATATTTTTCTTCTTGAAAACACAAGTTTCCTATTTTATTATTTTTGACAAATCATGTTTTTGTATTTCTATTTTTTGATCATTTATTTTTATTTTCACTTGTTTTTTATTTACCATGTTCCTTTGAAGTTGACAACCTTATAACTCCTATATTTAGAAATTAAAGAATACATTTTGTAAATTTATATTTTTTCTAAATTTTGAGGTTGAAACACTTTTTTCTCCCAAATAATTAATTTTGTAATAATTCACTGATTCACTAATTTTTCTATTTTTAAACTTTCTCAAACAACTATGAATATAACCTTCATATGCCAAAATTTCAAAATATTTAGGAGTAGAAATCCTTATGACTCCCTAATTTAATTTTCAAATTTTCTAAACTTCAAATATTTCAATTAAATTTCAAAATATTTAAAGTTTAAAGTTTCTAAGTAGAATTTCTTATATCTCCCTAATGTTTAGAAATTAGAAAGTAAGAATTTTTGCAAATTTAACTATTCTAATATTTGAAGTAGACTTCCTTATCTCTCCAAAATTAAATAATTTTCAAATATTCTATGTATCATTGAATTTCAAGAAATATTAAAGTAAACCTTTCAAATATTTAAATAATATTAAAAACTTCGTATTAAACATTTTCTATTTCTACTTATCACTCCAAAAGCTTAAATATTTATATTTCTCCTAGAAATAAAATTTAAATAGAAATAAACCCTAAAACTACTTACCACTCCAATAAAATCAAGAGTTTAATTAATATAATAATAAACCTTATCACTCCTAATTAATCTCATTAATAACTTTATAAAATTATTAATTAAAACATTAATCCTTATCCCTCCATTTAATAGCTTAAATAAAACCTTAAAAACTTATAGCTCCTAAAATAAACTTTATAATAAGTGAAACCCTAAATAATTTACCTTCAATCTTTGCACTTACATTTCCATGATTTACACTTTCTAATTTTGTGCTTTGTACTTTCAAAATTCTTCTAAGGTTTGAACTCCAAAATTTGGTGCATCTTGTTCTTTAAAACTTGGCACCTCACATGATATTTCACTATTCACCTTAGCGCTTCAAACTTGATGAACTTATTGGAGAAAAAACTTTCACCCACATGTACCTAGATAATCCTTGCTATGCCACATGTCACAAAAGTAGTGGAGGAAAACCATGCATCATGATTGGTCAATCTAGGTTGAATTAAACTTTAGGAAAGAACGAAAAATTTTAATTGCTCCATTTGCCTGTATTGTTCTATGGTTCTATGTCTATGCAACACTATTTTTGTGTGAATTTGGTATTGGTAAATTTAATGTCTTAATGTGCTTCCTTGACCTAAGCATGTAAGAGTGTGTGAGGAAGACCATGCATGGAACAATATTTGAAACCTTTGAGAATGGGCGTTACTAACTCTGCCCTTTTCATTCCTTGATTCAATATGTCAACTAGAAAATTTGCATGGTGTTGGCATTCAATGTTCCATTGGTTTAAAATATTTCATATTCCTTGGTATTTGAATCATTTTTATTTCCTTAGTGCTTGAATAATTTGGTTGGAACTTGAGTATGGTGTTTGATTTTCCAATGCTTGGCTTATTCCAACACTAAGTTTTTCTCTTGACTCTTGCAATTTCCTTTGGCTATTTTTGTATGATTATTCAATCCTCCTTTAGGACTACAAGGATGATGTTTGAATTTTCTTTTCTATACTGTAAGTGTGGATCTTGGATGTTGGTTTCACACTCCTCTTTCTACTTGTATATAATGATGTTTGGATACCCCTTATCAATGCTCCTATTGGCTGTGATGTAGAATTCATATTCACTAAAACTTGTTGTGATCAGCTTGAAATATGACCCTATATTTTTCTTGGACAACATATATATTTTACTCCAACATTCTCCTATAAACACTACATTACTTCATGACTAATATGCGTGTTGTCCTAATATTATTTTCTTCCTTATTATTGTAGGTGTAGACTTCTAGATTTTTCACTATAGTGCAAGAGATTTAAATATTTATAAAGACACATTTTTATCCTTGCAAGGACAACACTCTAATAACATATTAATTACTAATTTCTTATTTTTCCAATGTTTCCATTAGAATTCCTTTGGTATGCTTGGACTAAGGTTGATTTGCTTTCAACCTTACTACTTTAATGGTGTCCACTTTCGATGCTCTTTTTCTACCTTGAATTTGTAAGCTTTAATTACTAATATGTTGTATTCTTGAATATTGAATTCTCCTATAAGTCATAAACTTGTTACCTTACCAGATCTATTATAGTAACCTAGCTCTATCCTTGATTGAAGTTATTTCTTCAATATTTGTTTATGCTTATGTTTTACCTCAACCTTATTGCTTGTTTTCTCTTTAATAATGTTCTCTTTCACTAAGTACCAATATTATCCCTTATGATGTATCTATTTTAAATAAACCCTAATAAGACCTTCTCCAATGGGTCTCCTTAATTTTTGCTTTCAATGGAACTTCTTATAATGAGTCTATTTTTTTACCTTCAATGAGACCTCTTCTAATGACTCTCCTTTTTCTGCTTTCAATTTCAATATCAAGATCAATCTTCAATACTCAAATCTTATATGGTCCTATCGTCAAATGATGATGATTATCCCAATACCTTCATTCAAATTATCTCTATGTAGCTATGATACCACTATTATCTTTCTAGGTAAATTAATTTACAAAACTATTTATCCAAGATCAAGTATAAATCAAATATACATCACTAATAAAAAATAATGATGAATCTCAATATTGGAATTACTACAATATCTCACAAATATAACTTGAATGAACATAATATGAAAATATTATTTGAATGGTATAGATAGATTACATTGCATGGAGATTTACCTCCAATATATTATTTTACATGACATTTCAATACTTTAACTATTAATTTCCTAAATCATCTGGGAGATGCAAACTTTCATATTCCTCTCAAAAATACAAAACTCTCATCTTACCACATATCATGTGACTCTTCATTCTCTCTTGACACTTTGCACTTTCTCTCATATTGAAAAATACATTATATAAAATATAAATCATCTACCAAACTAATATTAGAAGGGGTCAAATAATGTAATATCTCCAACATTTAGGAAGCTAGTAGAGGATGAGTTCTATTTTCAAAAATTTTATTTAATATTTTTTATTTTTGATATTTTTTTTAAATAAAAGCTTTTAATGATAAATAATAAGTAGAAGAAAACATAGTTATTTAAAAAAAAATGAAAATAAATATGTTTTGGTTGAAATAAGTTATATTTTGTTGATTAAGGACAAAAGTAGAACCAAAGTATAATAATTCTTATCTAAGAAATAAATGATACCAATAGTGCTTATCAAAAATAAGATGATCAAGCATGATATGACGGTTATTCAAACCAATGTTTAAAAGGAAAGGTTATTATGCCTACTAACAACTCTAAATTTTGCAACCAGCTATGGTGTGACATCTCGTATGAGAAAAGGAATAATACAAAGCATAGATTCAAGTAGACCTCTTAATAATACCTTTTAAAATGGCACTTACATATGGGAAATCTAAATTTACATATTTATATATAATTTTGGAGATTAATTTGTAAGCATTGTCATTCTTATCTTATGAGGTAACAAAAAATTCTATAGCAGTTTACGACACAAGTATAGTAGAGGTTAAGTTTTATTTTCATATTTTTATTTAAAGTTTTTAATATTTCTTTAAATAAAATATTTGTATGATAAAATGATAAGTAATATTTGTAAGTGAAAATAATAAATTCTTAGTTGAAGGAAGTTATATTTTATTGATTAGGAATAAAACTAGAACAAAACTATAATAATTCTAATCCAAGCTGCAAATGATAAGAAAAGTGGTTATAAAAAATGAGATGATCAAGCATGATATGATGGTTATTGGAAGAAAAAGTTTTATTTCACAGAAGCCAACACTTTGAATATTCAACATTGTATTATATGGAAGTGGGGATTGAGTTCAAACTATTTAATGGCTTTCTTTTGAATTATTATTTTTATCATCATCTTCTCTAGCTTAGGAACTAGTGATAAAATAATGGGTACTACCCTAAAATTCATAGGGTGAGATGAATTACATTTAAGTCCGTAGAATGTTTGGATATTTTAGTGGAGACATAAACATGAAAGAGGCTTGTAGTGTGGATTAGAATTTTTAGACTATTGTATAGACAAATCAATGAGAAGGTTTTGAAGAATATTGGTAATAATATAAGGGAATTTATCTAGGAAGGGTTGACTACTAAGGAGTGAAAACATGCTGGGTATACTCAAATATTTGTTTCCATGGATATTTCAAATTATTGTAAAAAAAAATATTAAGCTTAAATTTGAGTCAATGCAATATGATCAATAAGTAGATTATGAAATATTGCATTTCTATATTGTAAATGTTCTAAACTGAACATATGGCAAGAGATTGTAAAGTAAAAATAACCCAAAAATTATTGAAAATATTTAATCATGACATCAAATATCAAGAAAGGGCGTCAAATTGTAGTAGAAGATGGTTTAGATCAAGGGTTTTCAAGTTAAAAAAAAAAAACACAATGAAATCCCCATCACTTCATTAGATAGTGAATGCCATCACAATCCATATAGAGTATACATTTAAATAAAGTAAGAAAGATAGGTTGTACAATTTAGAGTTATTTTTTTCATGACCCTCCTTTCTATTAGAAATAGTACTCGAATTATGGAATGCCTTGAAAGTTGATTAGAAGATTCAGAAAATGAATCTTCTATGGGATGGATTTGTATAATCCTTCAATAAAAAGTTCTTAATAGAACAATATTATGTAGAGAAATTCGAGGAATTCTCTATACTTCACCAAGGAACAAGAACGATGTAAATATATTATCAAAAATTCATGAAGTTATTAAAGTATGTACCATCATATGAGACATATAAGATAATGACAACACATAATTTCATATTAGGAGTAGATCATAAGATCAATATAGTGATAAACTTGCATAAACCCAAGATATTGTAAAAGGTATATGACTTGTCTTATCAAGAAAAAGCTAACTTGCAAACCAAGAAGATATACTTCAACTATGTTAAGTTGACAAAGGAAGATCAATAATCACATAGAAAAAGAAAAATTGTTGGATTTATAAAGTGGGAATAAGAGTAAAATAAAGAGAACAAGGGTAACCAAAGTTCAATAAAAGTAACAATGTAAAGAAAAGGAATTTCAAGAAGAAATTCTAAAATAGGAATAATAATAATAACAATAATAATAATAATAATAATAATAATAATCCTCAACCTTAGAGGTGATTAGTACCATCGCAAGTAGAAATAATAGGGAATAGAAACATGAAAGAACCTACGGTCCCAAGGGAGGTTGCTTTAATTGTGGCAGTTCACATTACAAACATATGTCCTCAAGTGACAAGATTATTGGAATATATTAAATTATTGTTAGAATTGAGTTGTCATTGATGTTAAATGTTGGCTTGGTTACTGGTAAACCATGGTGTGCTTGGGCAAATTATTCAAGGGTGATTTAATTATATGCTTTAATATTTAAATATTGAAGTGATATTTTTATAATTAGTTTGAGCCAAAAGTTTGATATATTTAAATCAAAATATTTAAATATATTTTGAATAAAAGTTTAAATATTTAAATATTATAATAATTAAATTACAGAGCTAAATATTATAATATAAAAGTGATTTTAAAAATGAGTGGACCAATGTACCAAATGTTAAAGTGAAATATTTGACATAAAAATAGGGCCAAAGTCTATTTCAAAGAACAATGAGCTTTGATTGAAAAATATTCGATTTCATGAGAGAGATGACATGGTAGAACAAAGTGTGGAGGCAGAATATTACGTAAGCATTGATGGTGAAGGAGAAATATCTATGATAATTATTGTAGGACAAAGGTGATGCCATGGAAGGGCAATAGTGGTGATTCGAACATCATGATATGAATGAGCATTTGAGCCTATTGGCCCACATAGTGAAAACATTCTAAAATCATCTATACAATAATTTGAGAGAATATTTTTGATGATATTGATTGTTCATTTTTGACATAGATGAGTAGAGATTAGCCTAAAAATTGCAGCAAGGAGGAACAAAGGATAGGGAGCTAAATCATTATTTGAAAGCCAGAGTTTTGCAGGTGTTTGATCCGTAGTAAGCAAAGCGCAGCCATGACCGAGTGAATGAATATCTTCAATATACATAAGTAGATAAAATACAATAGTGTATAACTAGATTGAGCATTTTTAAATGGATCATGAGCTTAGAAATTAGGAGGATCAACTCAAAAGTTACTATGCTTCTACCTATCATTTTCCAGCTCGCACCATTCAATCGTGAGGAGTTTTGAATTATTTTAAATATTTTGAGGTGTCAAGGTTGGAAGTTGAGCCAAATAACCATAGTAGAGGGATCTCAACTGCATAGCCCTAGTTTTGAGTGGATTACATATGACTGGGATGATGATCGATTTACAAAAATTTTTAAGGCTTTCACCAATCAAAGAGAGATAACAAAACTTCATATATTTCATGAATAAATAAGGAAGAAACATGCTCAACATAAATTGAAAAATTAATGTATATGGTTTGATGTTTAATCTTGTGTGCTAAGATGGGTGCTGAGAAGGAGGTAGGGGTTCAGCTGCACAGTGACATGGCTATGGAGGATGAGGTGATTAGGCAAGGTCTTGAAAGGTCCTTGAGCCAATGATCAAAGAAAAAACAAAGGGAGGAAAGTTGTCGTGATATCGCGACATGTTGCACCGTCACGATCACTGGAGGAAAGTTGTCACAATATCGCGACATGTTGCGTTGTTGCGGTCACTGGAGGAAAGTTGTTGTGATATCATGACATGTTGCGTCATCGTGGTCAAGGGCGAAAAGTTTTCATGATATCTTGAAATGTTGCTTCGTCATGACCAAGGGAGGAAAGTTGTTGCGATATCACGACATGTTGCTTCATCGTAGCCAAGTTTGGAAAGTTGTCGTGATATCGTGACATGTTGCTTCATCACGGCCAGGGGTGGAAAGTTGTTGCGATATCGTGACATGTTGCTTCGTCGTGGCCAAGGGTGGAAAGTTGTCATGATATCATGACATGTTGCTTCGTCACGACCAAGGGTGGAAAGTTGTCGCGATATCGCGACATGTTGCTTCATTACGGCCAAGGGTGGAAAGTTGTCGCGATATCACGACATGTTGCTTCGTCGCGGTGAAGGGAGGAAAAGTGTCACGATTTCGTGACATGTTCCATTTTCGTAGCCAAAGGAGAAAAGGTGTCGCGATATCTTGACAATGTTGTTTTTTCGTAACCAAGGGAGAAAAGGTGTCGCGATATCGCGACATGTTGCATTTTCGTGACCAAGGGAGAAAAGGTGTTGCGATATCACGACATGTTGCTTTTTCATGGCCAAAGGAGAAAAGGTGTTGTGATATCACGACATGTTGCATTTTCATGACCATGAGAGAAAAGGTGTCATGATATCGTGACATGTTGCATTTTCGTAGCCAAGAGAGAAAAGGTGTCGCGATATCGCGACAGGTTGCTTTTTCATGGCCAAAGGAGAAAATGTGTCTTGATATCATGATATGTTGCATTCTCACAGTCAAAGGAGAAAAGGTGTCGCGATATCGTGACATGTTGCATTTTCACGACAAAAGGAGAAAAGGTGTCGCGATATCGTGACATGTTGCATTTTCGTGGCCAAAGGAGCAAAGATGTCACGGTATCGTGACATGTTGCATTTTCATGGCCAAAGGAGAAATGGTGTCACAATTTCGTGACATGTTTCTTAGTTATGGACAAAGGAGGAAAATGTGTCATGATATTGTGACTTGTTGCAACATCATGGCTGAAAGAGGAAAAGTGTCGCGATATCGCGACATGTTGCTTCATCACGACCAAGAGAGAAAAAGTGTCGCGATATCGCGACATGTTGCTCCGTCATGGCCGAAAGAGATATAGTGTCACGATATCGCGACATGTTGCTTCCTCACGGCCAAGAGAGAAGAAGTGTTGTGATATCGCGACATGTTGCATTTTCATGCCCAAAGAAGAAAAGTGTCACGATATCACGACATGTTGAATTTTTGCGGCCAAAGGAGAAAAATGTCACGATATCGCGACATGTTGCTTTTTCATGGCCAAATGGGAAAGGTGTCGCGATATCACGACATGTTGCATTTTTGTAGCCTAAGGAGAAGAATAGTGTCATGATTTCATGACAAGTTGCATCAACTGTCCATGCCAACCCCCCTGCTAGCTAGATAATGGTTCAGGAGATTTGGCTCCATTGCAAATCTTCTTCTACTATTGTAAGCTTGTGTTCTCTCTAACTTTGGCTGGGAAGAGTCTCTTCCCATATTGTAATTGTTCTTTGTTTTAATACAAGTTTTTTCAAAATTTTCAAAAACAAAAAAAAATTTGTGTGGTTGGATTCGATTGGATCTCCACAGCTTGTCAATGGGAACGTCATGTAGCTGTAAAGGTAACTTCTTACGATGACATTACAAAATTGATATATATGTAAAACATAAGGAGAACCAAATGTGGATATACTTCAAAGGATGTTAGAACTTGAAAATAAATAAAGGTATAGATTTTACCATGAATTATTTGCTACTGATTTACTTGCCATGATAATTTTGCTTTGTAGTAGCCGTTGATAGAGATATTTTCTCATTTTTCCACCACCAATTTTTTGTCATGATTACAAATGATTGAAATAACATGTATGTAGAGAATTCGGTAAAAAATACAGTGAAGAGTTTATAGCATCACAGGTGTGAGATAAGCAGTGTAGTGTGTTGGTTGTATGAAGTAATTTTTCTCTCATTTGATGCTGTGAGATAAGCAGCACAGGGTTTTGGCCATGTGAAGGATTTTTTCTCTCATTTGATGTTGTAATACAAGCAATGCAATGTGTTGGTTGTGCAATTCAATCAAAATCTAGCTAGTATATTTTAAGAGCACAAATTAACACTAAATAAGTGAAGGAGGAGTACGTACGCTAAATAAATAAGATAAAAAAGAATAACAAAGCGGATATTAGTACTAGAAGACCTAAGTAGAGATGTTGATCAGGTTTTTTGCTCTATTGTCATCAAGTCTTGGCAGACTAGGGCTACATTTAAAATGTAATACATGTGAGACATGTGGAAGTAATAGACTCAAAGAATGTGAAGGATATTTTAGCCATTTGAAGCTTCCAACACAAATATATCATCCTCTATTTGTTTATCAAGGGTGGTGCCTTCATATTATAGGTTGGTACCTACGTTATTGTAAAAGAAGGTTGGTGCCTTTAGATTTGAGGTTGGTGCCTCAAGGAGATTGGTGTCTCCTATGGGTTAGTGCCCACAAACTTGCACTAGTAGATTGGTGTTTTCTGTGGGTTGGTGCCCACAAAATTGTAACAAGGATATTGGTGTCTCCTATGGGCCTATGAACTTGAACAAGGATATTGGTGTCTCCTATGGGTTGGTTCCCATGAACTTGTACAATGGGATTGGTGTCTCTTGTGGGTTGGTGCCCATGAATTTTATTGAATAAATATAAGTAATATTTTACTATGGTTTTCTCCTGAAAGGATGTTTCCATGTAAAAATATTGTATCTTATGTATGTGGATTTTGTGCATTAATTTAATATTGCATTCATATTATTGCAGTTATTGTTTGGAAGAAAAAGTTTTACATTATATTTTTCACCCCTCTCTTAGTATAAGCGTGCATTTCTTCAATTGGTACTAGAGTAGGTTCCTTTATGAAAGCCTAATTGCTTGAACGAAGATATTACAAAAATACACATGGCTTACCAAGAAGGCTTTTCATCAAATAGAGCTCCATTGTTTGATGGGACTAACTATGCTTTATGGAGTGTGAGTATGCAAATCTATTTTATGGCACATGGCTAAGGTATATGGAAATCCATCGTGGATGGGTTCACACCACCTAAAAACCCTCCCATGGATAAAGATGGCAAGAAACCATTTGAAAACAATGCCAAGGCAATGAATGCAATATTAAGTGGGTTATGTGAATCAAAGTTTATGAAATTTATGCAATGCACCATAGTAAAATAATTATAGGATAAGTTAGAAAGAACATAAGAAGGAGATGACAAGGTTAAAATAGTATAACTTCAAACCCATAGGAGGAATTTTGAAGACTTAAAGATGAAATATGAGAAATATATTATCAAATATCTTCTCCGTGTTGATGAAATTATCAACACCATTCATGGACTTGGAGAAAATATTGATGAATCTAAGATTATTCAAAAAATATTAAGGTCACTTCCCATGAGTTTTGATGTAAAGGTCTCGGTGATTGAAGAAATGAAGGATATTAAAACCTTAAGCATGGAAGAGCTACACAAAATTCTCATAGCCTATAATATGAACACTAAAAAAGATCAAACATCCAAATAGGAGGCTATGTTTAAAGCTTCAAATAAGACAAATAATAAAGAACCAGAGTCAAGTATAGAATCGAGCAACAAATAAGAAGCCAAATTTGTATGAAGAAATAATAATGGATCAAGAAAACACAAAGGTAAGCATAATGTGAAATGTTTTAATTGTGGTAAAATTGGTTACTATGTAGCTCAGTACCCACAAGTTGGAAGTAGTAGCAGTGAAGAAGAGGAATACAATAAAAAGAAGGAAATAAAATTTTATCATGAAAATTAAAAGAGGCATGGTCAAAACAAGTATGATAAGAAGATATTTCAAAGGTACAAGAAGAGTATTTATGTTGAGGAAGCAAGCAGTTCTTCCAACAATAGTGATGAAAGCCTCTTTGATAGTGAAAGAGAAGAAATCGTATTTTTGGCCATGGAGGTGAAAGAAGATGCTCCTATTATTAAAAAAAAGAAGATGAGAAAGATCCAGAATATGAAGAGGAAGCCATAGTTGACATAGAAGAGGAAATTATTTTTGATCTTGAAGAGTTAAAAAGGCTTAGAAAGAAGAACTCAATATTGAAAACACAATTACAAGAGGATGAGAATACAAAGGTAAATATTTCACAAGATCTCATCGACTTAAAAGTGAAAATTGAAGAGGCAAAACCAATTGAATAAGGTATGGCTGAGTAGTTAAAAGATAAAGATTTAGAATGTGAAAAATTGGAACATGAAGTTGTCTCTCTAAGTAAGGAAGTGGAAGAATATAATGATAAGCTACATCAAAATATTAGGTTGGAGAAAAGCACATAGATACTAGATGATATTATCAAAGCACACAGATCTTCGATTATAGATACTGGAATTGGTTTTGAAGAATGTCAAAAGAAACAAAATGTGGATTCAAGCTCAAAAGGAACAGAGGCATCAACAAAAATAATTAAATAATAACCTAAGACCTATGTTGATGTGTTGATAAGTGAAAGTTATAATAAGAAATAAAACAAAGAATCATCAAGGAACAAGGCCCATCATAGAAACAACAATGAGAGAACCATTTGGCCATATCCTCCAATGAAATCAGATAGGTTTCAATATTTTTTCTAGGTTATTGCTTTTCATGTCACCAATTTGATCATAAAGTTGTACATTGTAGGGTCTGTGCTAAAAATGATTTTTTCTTCACCAAGAGAAATTTTAATTCATTTGCACCTCTCATGGAGTACAACATCATTTGTTACAAATGTAATAATTTTGGGCATAGATCTAAATTGTGTATAACGGTGTTTCCTAAACTTCTAAAATCAAATAAGATGGAGGATGGTCAAAATGATCAAAAGGATATGTCCTCCAAATTTTGGAAAAAGAAAATGGAACAAGAAAAGGAGCATAGTAAGTTGGGAGTAATTTCACTCCCATCTCATCATTGAAGTCTCGATTAGAGCAGTTAGAAAGGGGGCATTGTCAAGTGTCTTATCCTTTAGTATCGAGAAGCCTTTGCCATTGATGTCAAAAGGGGAGAATTTCAGTAAGGGGGAGCAACTTCTAATTTCAGCAAGAGGGAGCAGCTTGCCAAAGGAAGCAGCATGTGATCCAATTACAATAAAGGATAGTTTCTTTTTAGGGTTGCCATCAATGAAAAATGGGGAGATTGTTAGAATTATTGAGTTGTCATTGATGTCAAAGGTTGACTTGGTTACTAGAAAAATATGGTGTGCTTGGGCAAATTATTCAAGGTAGATATCTTCAAGGGTGATTTAATTATATGCTTTAATATTTAAATATTAAAGTGATGTTTTTATAATTAGTTTGAGCCAAAGGTTTGATATATTTAAATCAAAATATTTAAATATATTTTGAATAAAATTTTAAATATTCAAATATTATAATATTTAAATTATAGATTTAAATAATATAATATAAAAGTGATTTTAAAAATGCGTGGGTTGATATGCCAAGTATTAAAGTGAAATATTTGATATAAAAATAGGGCCAACATTTATTTCAAAGAACAATGAGCTTCGATTCAAAAATCTTTGATTTTATGAAAGAGATGACACAATAGAACAAAGTGTAGAGGTAGAAGATTACGCAAGCATTGACAGCGAAGGAGAAATCTCTATGAGAGTTAGTGTGGGACAGATGCAATATTAGAGAAGGGCAGAAGTGGTGATTCAAATTTCATGAGATGAATGAGCATTCAAGCCTATTGGCCCATGCAGTAAAAACATTATAAAATCATCTATGCGACAATTCGGGAGAATATTTTTGATGATATTGATTGATCATTTTTGACATAGATGGGTATATATTAGCTTAGAAACCATAGCAAGGAGAAAATAAGGATAGGGAGTTAAATTTTTGTTTGAAAGTAAGAGTTTTGTAGGTGTTTGATCTGCAACAAGCAGAGCACAGCCGTGATCAAGTGAATGAATATCTTCAATATACATAAGCAAAGAAAAATACAATAGTGGATAACTATATTGAGCATTTTTACATGTATTTTGAGCTTAGATGTTAGGAGGATCGACTCAAAAGTTACTATGCTTCTACCTATAATTTTATAGCTTACACCATTCAATTTTGAGGATTTTTGAATTATTTTAAAGATTTTTAGGTCTTGAGGTTGGAAGACAAGCCGTAGAACCATAGCAAAAAGATCTCAGTTGCATAGCCCTAGTTTTGAGTGGATTGTGCATGACTGGATGATGACTAGTTTGCAAAATTGGTAAAGGATTTCACCAACCGGAGAGAGAACAAAACATCATACATTTTGTGAATAAGGAAGA
This sequence comes from Wollemia nobilis, assembly GCA_028583015.1. Classification (NCBI taxonomy): domain Eukaryota; kingdom Viridiplantae; phylum Streptophyta; class Pinopsida; order Araucariales; family Araucariaceae; genus Wollemia; species Wollemia nobilis. The sequence continues at coordinate 26,766 of JAQPPZ010013458.1, forward strand.
AACATGCTCAGCATAAATTGAAAAACATTATGTAGATGGTTTGATGTTTAATCCTAAACATGGATTCAATTGGATCTCCAAAACATGTTAGTGGGAACATTGCATAGCGATGAAGGCAACTGCTTAGGATGACATCATGGAATTGAGATATACGTAAAAAATAAGGATAACCAAACATGGAAATACTTCGGAGGATGTTAGAACTTGATAGTCAAAAAAGGTGTAGATTTGATCATGAATCATTTGTTGCTGATTTACTTTCTAGGAGAAGTTTACTTTGCAATAGTCGTTGATGGATATATTTTCTAATTTTACCACCACCAATTTATTGTCATGATTTCCAATGATTGAAACATCGTGTATGCAGATAATTCGGTAAAAAATATAGTTAAGAGTGCAAAGAATCACAAGTATGAGATAAGCATAACAGTGTGTTGGTTTTATGAAGGAGGTTTTCTCTTATTTGATGTTGTGATATAAATATCATAGGGTGTTGGTTGTGTGAAGGATTTTTCTCTTATTTGATGATGTGAGACAAGTAGTGCAGTGTGCTGACCATGTGATTTGATCAAAAGCTAGCTAGTAGAGTTGAAGAGCATAAATTGACACTAAAGAAGTCAAGGAGGAGTATGTATGCATATTGAATAAGATAATGAACAATAGTGAAGTGAACATTGGTACTAGTAGACCTCAATAGAGATATTGATCAAGTTTGTTGTTCTACTATCATCAAGTCTTGGCAGACTAGTGCTACCTTTAAAATGTAATAAATGTAAGACATGTGGAAGCAATAGACTCAATTAATGTGAAGGACATTTTGACCATTTGAAGCTTCCAACACCTATATATCATCCTCTATTTTTTGATCAAGGTTGGTATCTTTAGATCATAGGTTGGTGCCTACATTATTATAAAAGAAGGTTGGTGTCTTAATATTTGAGGTTTGTGCCTCAAGGATATTGGTGTCTCATATGGGTTGGTGCCCACAAACTTGCATTAGGATATTGATGTCTCCTGTGGGTTGGTGCCCATGAACTTGTAACAAGGATATTGGTGTCTCCTATGGATTGGTGCCCATGAAATTGAACAAGGATATTGGTGTCTCCTGTGGGTTGGTGCCCATGAACTTGTACAAGGGTATCGGTGTCTCCTATGGGTTTTTGCCCATAAATTTTATTGAAGAAATATAAGCAATATTTTGTTGTGGATTTCTATCAAAAGGGTGTTTCCACGTAAAACTCTTATCTATTATGTGTGTGGATTTTGTGCATTGATTTAATATTGTGTTCATATTATTGTAGTTATTATTTGAAATGAAAAGTTTTATCTTATATTGTTCACTCTCCCTCTCATTATAAGTGTGTATTTCATCAATTTGATATATTCCAATATATCGTCTTGGGTACATGTTTATATTAGGATTTTTTCTTAGATTAGGATTTAAGTATTTACTTTATGCAACGTAATAAATGCACAAGTGTTAGAATGTGCAAATTACTTGATGATGTAAATGTGAATGTAGTCCATATGAACATGAGTCATAAAATAGGAAGATGAAGAGTCATATGTAGGTGAAAGGTCAAGAGATATATATCTCTCTATATATATACCTTTGATAGGTGATATAAAGGAGAGAGTGAGCATATAGAATTTTAGAGAATAGAGAATCAGAATAAATAGATGCAATGTAGAGCATGTATGAATTACGGAGTTTTTGAGACCTCCATTATACACATTGTACTATTTTTTGTGAGATTTCATTAATGGTAGTTTTATGAGTTATTGCAGAAGTTTCATATTAGTTTTTTCCTATATATTATATTACCATTATTATATAGTAAATATTGCTTTCTCATTTTAATTCGTATGGTTGAATTTCCTTAAATATATAGCATCAAAATCTAACAATGGTATCATAGAATAAGGTAGATTGATAGGAAATAGAGAGAGCCACAAGATATATTCAGAGGAGATAGGGAGAGTTCTTTTCCAAAAGTTTTAGAAATTTTGGAATTAATATTTGACTAGAGTATTTGCACAAAGTTGCATAGAAACTTGTAAATACAAGGACTTAGTATAGATCTATTTCCACTAGATTGAAGGATAACTAGTGATGTTTATTTATTTATAGAGATATATATATTTGGATGGATTAATTGATACTGTACAAGTTTTTGTTGTAGAAAATTAGTTCTCAGAAGTTGAGAAGCTTCCTACAATCGGTAGAGAATAATTTCATCTTTAGTAACCTGAAATTCTTTGTGCTTTCCTCATGCAGGGATTAGTTTTTTATTGCATAATTAGTAGACATTAAATATTGAGGATAACTAGGAAGAAAGTATCCATAGAAACTACCATATTGAAGATTGATAAGAGAGAAAGATGTCAAAGGAGCCATATTGAAGATTGAAGATACTTGAGAAGAAGGTTCCCATATAAGATTGAATATCGCATATTGTAGATTAAAGAAATTAGAAATCATCTCTAGAAGGAGACCCAAGAAATAGGTCCCATTAAATAACTCCCAAATTTAGAAGATAGAATATTGAATATAAAGTATGGCTAAAAAAGTTCCTATTAAGGATTTGAGAAGCTTTAGAATTTTAAGACCCGAGAGAAGATGTATCAAGCAAACATGGAAGGAGAAATAAGAAGAAGGCTAGAAAAAATCATACTGAAAAGTTGAAAAAGTGGCAATTGGAGGAGATTTGGAGAAATATCAAGGGAGAAGATTGTAAGGAGTAGCTTTTAAAAAGAAGAACTTGGGATAATTATCACCATCTGATAACAATCCCAAAAGGAAAAAGGATTTGGCAAGAAGTTTGCCAAACTTTGAAAATTATTCTAGAAGACCTTAAGATATTTTTATTCTTGAGAAGAAGGCTAGAAAATAGACCAAGTTTGAATTCACAATTCAACAAGAGGTAAGGAGAAGAAATAAGCTAGAATAGGCCACAAAATTAGATAAATTTGAATACTACCATTAAAAGCTTGAAGGTTGATTTGTGAAGGACGAGTTAGCCAAAAAAAAATGGTATCAAATTAAGAAAATTTAGGCAACATTAGAAGTAATATTAGAGCTGTGAATTGGAAGATTTTCCTAACAAATTCAAGAGATTTAAGGATAGAAAACTTTAAGGAGGAATTGGTTGCATAAGAAGCTAATAACTACAGGGTTTTAGTATTGCAAGGGGTCAATATATTGGGTAGCACTAATAGCTATAAATTTTAGATTCTGAGAAAATAAAGTTGGAGGATAATTGGAGCCATGAAAAATCAGATTTCTAGATGGCAAATTAACGACTAAAAGGAAGAAAAATAGCGCAGCAAAGCATAATTAATTGGAGTTGTAAAACTTACAAATTCAAGGTAGAAAATAGGTGAATACAATCATCAAGAAATATTGCTACAAAGGAGGCCAAAATAAGGTTTTTAAATTGGTTTTATTAAATTTATTTATCCAAGTATTATTTAAGTTTCTTGAAAAGACCATATTAGAGTCATTAAAGGTAGCAAAAAGGAGTTTAAGTTTAAGATATTCAAATCAATAAGGGAGGTAGCATTATCATCTTGAAACTTGCAAAATACATCAACAAAAAAAAGAATTAAAATTTTCTTGAAAGGAGTAAAAAGAAGAAGTAGATAGTGCTTAATACATGTTATCTCTAAGATCTACCAAAGTGCAATATTATTAGGGGAAGGCTGAGTAGTGCACAAGAACAAGGTTGATGAGTGTCGTTTAATTCATCATTTGATCATTATTTATCAATCCGGGTAGGTGTCCTAAGGCTGTTTACGATAGTCAATTCAGGCAGGTGTAAGACACTCCATTCAGAAAATGGCTTTATTGGTAGAACAGTTAGTGTTTGTTGGGGGTTCTTCTGTCACTCTAAACCCTATAACTTGAAAGGAAACTAAATTATGCTTGCTGAAATAAAACCTAGAAATGAAATGACAGTGAAAGAAACCTATTTACTCTTCTTGAATCTGAAAATGCACTCAAAAACTGAAGTAAAATTGTTGAAATGAAAGTTGCTGAAATTAGAATTGCAGAAAATAAACTTAACTATCTTGCAAAATAAAAGAACAGATCTAGAAATAAACTCAGAAATGAAAATGTAACTACAAATTCTAAAACTGGAAATAAATTCAGCAAAATAAGAAAATGCAGAAAAAATGACAGGTTTCCTGCTATTCTACTGCAGACAGAATTAAACAAGAAAACCTGATATGAACCTTCTTCTGCTCCTGGGAGTGGCCCTTGCTCCCTGGTTCAGAAGAAGGTGAAGAAGTAGCTCTGGTGTTCTACCTAATCACTCCTTCAATCATAAAATAAAATTGATAAAAACTGCACTTTTTATTGATTTAAAAACATGCAGAAAATTTTTGCATATTATTGCTACAGAAATCTGATTTCACAATATTCAGAATTACACTAATTGCAATCCTAATTCTTCCTACTTAGCTCAACCCAGATGGGAGCCAGTTATTTATATTAAAAATAGCTAAATCAGATGTGGAATGATTCAAATTCAGGCATTTTAGGAATGTTGTTAAAACTGCATTCCTAAAATGCAGAATATGGTTACATATGAAATCTATTCATTGCACACTTGCTAGAGGTCTTCTACGTTGAAAAAGATGCATAACAGATTTACATAGCTATCCCTATCATTCTCCTGCAATTTGTTGTCTTTCCTGAGCTGTTTTGGTCAAAACTGTGCATTTCCTGTTATTCGAGCAGTCCTGTTATTCCGGAGCAGAATCCCTGTTATTTTTCAAAGCAGCGCCAGAATGACTGTTTCCAACACTTGTTTGCGGTTCTTTGGCCGAGCATTGGGTGGACCAGACTTGTAAATCTTTCAACAACCTGGTCACACGCTTTCCTAAGTTGAATTTGACCAAATCCCAAGCCATGCAAATCTGGCTGGAATTTGTCCAAGTCAAAACAGTCAAAAACAGTTTTGCACAGTTTGCAGTTTTGACCTGTTTTCAGTGCTATTTTCTGCATTTGACAACTTCAGAGAGCATATTATAAATGTTATAAATTCCACACGTGATTGTACTAACACATTTCACAACAAATCATTATTTATCAACAAAACTTATGCAAAAAATACAGAAAATTAGTAAAAACAGAATATTATGCTTCTAAACAGTCAAACATGTAAATAGTAGTAAATATTGCATTTCATCAGCAAAATTAACATTAAAACGTATCAAAAAGGTCTATTAAGGATGTCCAAAATAATAAAAAATGAGGCAATATTTGGCCTCATCATCCCCCCCAACTTATTCTGATGCATGTCCTCATGCATTCTGTGAGGCTACAATAGAACAGAGATCCTTGTCCATAACTCTTTCTTGGTAGCTGAACTTTGGACCAGGAATCTTGTAAAACCCTCTGATTTCTTTTATCTGCTTGAGCCATGCCTGAAACTGATCGTCTGGCTGGGGGTCTTCATCAAAAAACCATGGAACAGGGGTGATTACAATAGGCAATCTGTATCTTAATCCTATCCACTGATGTTGCAGTTGTTGAATAACTTGCATGATACCTTCGACTCTTCTTTTTGACCACTGCAAGTTATTGGGGGAGATAGGTTCTTTCTTACGCAAGGAAAGAGGTAACTCACCCCAACGATTTCTACAGGCTGCTAAGGCACTATTAAAATGCTGGTGAATAAAATTCTAAACATCAACTAAACATCTCTGAAGATTTGTTTCATAAAGTTTTCTCACCTTTTCTTCTCTCATCATAGTGAAATGTTGATTGGTTGCACCCCTGTAATCACCATGCATTGGCCTCAGATACAGTGCTGCATTTGCCTCATTATCCTTAATCATCATTTCTGCTGTTCCCAATATTCCTGATTTTGCAGAGTGGACAGGAAAGCTCTTAACTGAATATCCCCTGTAAAAATGTGAGGTAGGAATGTGTCATCCTCAGGCATAAAGAAATTATGTAGGAATAACTCACACAGCAGATTTTTCTGTTCTGTTGGGCTGTGCAGGTAGGTATCCACAAATTCTTCAGGATTTTCCATTTTGTATGGCAAATTAGAGTGGATTCTCATAATTTGCCAACGGATAAATCTTTCCCTAAGGATTAAGGTGTAAAACCTTGCAGGTCTTCTGCACTGGACTAAACACTCTGCATTCTGACAGAGATCCTGCACTTGGTTTTTCAATTTGGTTATTTCTGCCTCTTTAGCCTCACATTTTTCCTCCAAAGGTTTCAAAGCTAAAACCTTTTCTTCCAACCTTTGGCATTTCATCATCCACTTTGATAAATCTGCATTATATTCCTCAAGTGGAACCATAAGGGGATTGCGAACAGGTTGCTGCATTTGAGGAACAATATGAACCTGTATCTCTTTGTCAGTCATGTCAACCCTGACAGAATCTGTTTGTGTTTCCTTTTCTTCTATTTCTGCCAAAGGCAGGTTGACCTGTACTCCTTGTTCCTCTGTTCCTGTCATAGGTAATTCAGTTTGGATTCCCATGTCCTGTGTTATTATGAGGGGTTCATATAGTTCAATATCTGCAGCAGGAATTGAGGAGATCAGAAGTTGTTCTTGTCCCTGTTCTCCTTCAATATCCATTATAGGTTCTTCCCTGATGGGTGATTCTACTATATGTGCAGCTGTCGCTAATTCCAACAAGATGTCAGCCATTTGAGTGTCATGTATACCTTCATCAGGTTGTGGCTCTAAAGATGCAATTTTTGCTTTTAAACCTGCCACTTCCTTCTGCAACATTGCAATCATTTGATCTTTTTCTGTAATAGAAGCTTGACATTCTTCTATCCATCCTGTTTGTGTTTTTACCACACTTCTTGCTGCAAATAGCTGTAGTTGGATATCTTCTTCTTCCTCTGATTCTTCTTCTGTCTCTGATTTTTCTCCTGTCTCTGACTCTTCTTCTGCCTCTGCCTCTTCCTTAGAATCGGAATCTGAATAATCCACCAAGATCACTGCAGGGCTGGATTTAGGTTCTGTTATGTTTGTAGCTGCAGGTTCTGTTGATTCTGCTAATTCTGCAGGTTCTGTTGATTCTGCTAGGTCTACCTCTGCTGCTACTGCCTCTTGACCTCCTTGGTCAAATGATGTTGTATCCTTTTGAAGTCTTGCAGACCTTCGTAATGTTTGAACAGGAGATTTTCTTTTCCTTGTTTTGGGCATTTTCTGAACAGCTTCTCCTGGTTCTGCCTCATCAGAGCTATTAGACTGCAACACAGTTACATCTGCTGAAAATGATACTTTTCTGCATTTTTTAGCAGAGTCTATTTTAGCATGCTTTTTTCTTTGCCTTCTAGTTCTAGAAGAGGGAGGTCCCTGTGGAGAGGATGAACCTGCTTCTTGGACAGACTCTGTTTCAACCACTGGCTCAGACCTAGGGCTTTCAACTTGTTCTGCAGACTTAGGGCTTTCAACTTCTTCTGCTTCATCTGCAAATGCAGGGCTTCTAGTTTCGTCCCATGGAGCAAAGAATCTGTCAAAGCTCTGTAAATTACCCCTAAAGTGATGTTTACAAATTATTTTTATCAAACCATGATGCCTAGGGGTTCCTTTTCCTTCCTGATATTTCTTGGCCATAGTTTTTAAATCTTCATAAAAATACAGGGGAAAATTAACTTGGAATTCAGGGTTTGTGTGGCCATATCTCAAATAAATTAAAATCTTCATATGATGCCCTGATAAAACAGCGTACTGACCTTCACAAGTGATAAATCTAATCATCCATTCAGCTACTTCATCCCAAGGAGATTCCAGACTTTCCCTTTTAACTCCTTTACAAACATTTTTGCTCATGACATATTCAATCGGTTTATCGTTTTCTGCCCTAAACTGGTTGGCCAATTCACTTAAGGTATTTCTAGCTATTTTCCCAAGATTAATTCCTTGCAAAGGAAATTCAGTAATTTGGCTCAAAATGTCTGGAGTTACCTGGATTGTCATGCCATTGATGTTGATTCTGTTGTTTCTGAAGGTTCGTGCAAATTCTGCAGCCAACCCTTCGGAGTTCCCATCAAATTTCTGCAGAAACGGCATCAAACCAGCATCGGTGAAAATCTGCAGCAGCGTAGAATTTTCTAGTATGAAACTGGCATTTTCTGGTTCGCTCCTGTTCTTCCTGCCACCCATTTTTCCTTGTTCTGTTCGCAACTATGTTTCGAAAGCGCTGGAATGACAGTCTTAGCATGCATGCACTGGAATGACAGTTCTATCGTACATGCATTGGAATAATAGTTCGTGCGCCGGAACAGAGCATGTAAAACCGACTTGTTGATTCATTATTTTTAAAACCGGTGGAATATGCTGACAACGCGGAAAAAATTAATGCCAATGCAGATTTCACGATTACGGTTTGCTGAGTTGGCATCCATGAATTTGATGTGAATTTTTCAAGGCAAACAAAATCTGTTTTCGGTGTGCTTTGAGGCGTGTGCCATGATTACGCGTATCATGAAATTATGATATCTAAATATCATAAATTTCGAAAATCACATGTTCCACAATCGTTTGCCACGTGTCCCTGCATGAATTTTTTTAAGAAACGTCAACTTATTCCGATGCACTGCGCACATGTCGTTATTTTGTCGTTCCGGAGCATATCTGTCAATTCTCATTCCGGAGCACAACTGTCATTACCCATTCCAGAGCACAACTATTACGGAGCTTTTGCTGTTCCGAAGCAGTGGTTATTCGGAAGCAAACTTCATTCTGAAGCATATGTCATTTCGGAGCATATGTCATTCCCCCCTTTTCATTGACTAATTTAGACATCCCCAATTTAAACCTTATGAATGCTTTGAATGCTAATCAAGTGAATCTATACACTATATACTTTAACTATTTACAATATTTAAAATGTAAAGAAACACATACCTGTCTTGACTACCTTTCTACATTTCATACAATTGATTAGCTTTGTTGTTTGTCTGCTGACAAGTGCAGTAATGTAATCCTGAAAAACACAAACAAAATGGGTGATGGCAATGACAACAGTGGTGAATGACAATGGCGGAAAATGTATGGTGATGGAATGAATGGCGATGGAATGGATAGTGATGAAATGGATGGTGATGGAATGGGACTTAGTAAACATGCCAGATAACTGGTTTTCATGTAAACTAAATGTTTTTTTTTTTTTTTTCGACAAAAACTATACTACTGCTGCTTTAGTGGAAGAAGGGAATTCTTCCATTAAATGCACATCCAAGTGCTCTATTTGTTTTAAAAATTCATTTTTAGTTAGTGGCTTATGGTAAATCCGGAGACGATGTCCATTAACCACTAACTTCCTTCGTGAATCATCAATTGGTGAGAGACGAACTGCTCCATTCGAGAAAACCTCTTCAATCTGGTATGGTCCAAGCCACCTTGTTTGCAACTTCCCAGGAAAATCTTCATAACGGGAGTCAAACAGTAATGCCCAATCCCCTTGCTGGAATTTTCGTTCTTGGATATGCTTATCATGCAGATTTTACGTTGTGCTTGAATCATCTCGTTCTGATGCAAAGCGTCTCTTCGTATTTCATCCAATGCATTGAGTTGCAGGATCCGGTCCTTTTGTGCCTGTGACAAATCAATACCAACTTCCAAAGCAGTTCGAAGAGTTAGTAATTCAAATTCAATGGGCAAAAGGGGTTTTTTACCATAAACCAATTCAAAAGGGGTAAATCCCGTAGTGGATTTCCAAGTAGTGTTATAAGCCCAAATTGCTTCGAGGTAACCTTTCTACCCAATTCCTTCTATGAACTGCTACGAGTTTTGGTCAATATTTTCTCTAATTCCCTATTTGTCACTTCAACTTGACCATTGGCTCGTGGATGATAAGGAGAGGACTTCTACGTGCTTGATTTCATATAATTTTACAAAGGCTTCAACAACCTTTGAAATAAGCCGAGGTCCTTGATCGAAGTAATAGGCTGTGGGGCTCCAAATCGCAAGAAAAATCTGTGAATACAGAAAATCAGCCACTTTGTCTTCTCGGGCATGCTTAAAGGCACGGGCTTCTGCCCATTTGGTTACATAATCAACACATACTAGGATGTGCACCTTCCCTTGGGAGGGTGGATCAATAGGTCCTACAAAATCTAACCCCCACCTCTCAAACGGTTCTACACCTAATTGAGGCTGTAAAGGCATTTCATTTTTGAAAGTAGGCTTACCCATTCTTTGACATGCATCACAATTTCTAATATACCTTTTTACATCTTTATGCAATGATGGCCAGTAGTAACCAGTACCCAAAATATTTCGAATGGTATGTTTTACTGAATAATGCCCTCTGAAGGTTCATCATGACAAGCTCTCAAAATGTCATATATCTCATCCTTACGAACACACATGCGTAAAACATGATCAGGACTGCATTTAAACAATATTCCTTTTATCCATTCAAAAGAAGAGCTTTGCTTGATTAACTATTTTTTTTGTTTTGAGGTAAAATGAAGTGGAATCTTCCCTGTAGCTAAATAATTAGCTATATCCGCAAACCATGGAGTTTGAACAGAGACAGCAAACAATTTTTCATCAGGGAATGCGTCTTCAACTAGTTCTTCAGTTTATGCATTTGGCAATCTTGACAAGAAATCTGCCACTACATTAGCCTTTCCTGGTCTATTTACTATAGTAATATCAAATTCCTGCAGTAAAATCAACCAGCGAATAATTCGTGCACTAACCAAAGGCTTATTCATCAAATATTTGATAGCAACATGATCTGTATGGATGAATACAGGGTATCCTGTGATATAGTGTCGAAACTTGTTAATGGCATATACTATAGCTAAGAATTCCTTTTCAGTTGTAGTGTAATTCTTTTCAGCTCCTGTCAAGTTTTTGCTAATATAATAAATGGCATAGTGTTGTCCATTTTCAATCTGCCCTAGTGCGGCTCCAATAGCAGTATTGGAGGCATCAGCCTGAATATGAAAGGGCAGCCCCCAGTTAGGTCCTCTTAGTACTGGCGGACTGGTTAGCTTTTCTTTCAAAGCTTCAAAGGACTTGTGGCAATCATCAGACCATACAAATTCAGAATCTTTCATTAATAATGCAAACATTGGATTAGCAATGGTACTGAAATCAATAATGAATCTATGATAAAAGCCAATATTTCCTAAGAAACTACGGACATCAGTTTGAGATTTTGGAGGAGGAAGACTCTTGATGACCTCTACTTTCTTAGGATCAACCTTAATACCGTGAGCGAGAGATATGATGTCCTAAAACAATTCCTTCCTCCATCATCAAGAAACATTTTTCAGGATTAAGAGATAAATGATATGCTTCACGGCGTATTAGAACCTTTTCAAGTTGCTCTAATGTATACTCAAATGTGTCACCAAACACTGTGAAATCATCCATGTAAATCTCTACACTCTCATTGGTTAAATCAGAAAAAATGGCCAAGACAGCTCGTTGAAATGTTGCTGGTGCATTACATAATCCAAAGGGTAATACTCTATAAGCAAATGTCCCCCAAGGACATGTGAAAGTTGTTTTTTCCTGGTCTTATGGTGCCACTTGGATCTGGTTATACCCACTAAAACCATCCAGAAAATAGAAATATTTCTTACCAGCAAGAGTGTCCAGCACTTGGTCTATAAAGGGTAATGGAAAGTGGTCCTTGTGTGTGACTTTGTTTAATTCCCTGTAATCCACACACACTCGCATCTTTCCATTCTTCTTAGGCACAATAACTAATGGAGAAACCCATTGGTATCTGAAATTGGATAAATGAATCCTACTTCCAACAATTTTTCAATTTCTTCTTTAACAATGTCTTTTAAAGCAGGATTCGAACGTCTCTGCGGTTGTCTAAGCTGGTTTGACATCCTCGGTGTATATCCTATGTGTGCATACATCAGGGTGGATTCCAACCATATCCGTATAATTCCAAGCAAAAGCTTGAACATGTTTCTGCAAAACAGCAAATAGTTTGGCTTCTTGATCGTTAGTCAACCAACTGTTAACATTTACAAGTTTTCCTGGTTGAATTTCAATTTGCTTGACTCCAGGATAAACAGAGTTAACATGTTCATATTTGCTGATCAAAGCATTTAAAGGACAATGATGTGGTTGCAGATCATGAAATATTCTTGATTCTGAGTTAAATGCAATACCTGATGGAAGCATTGGCATAGGACAGGTGAAAGAAGTCAAAAGATGATGATGCCACCCATGTGGCAATGTAAAGGAACTTTCATGAAGTGGAATAGATGGTAAATGTTCAGCAACTTGTTCATCATCTTTCCATAATAGGCGATTGACCAGAACTTGATCATCCCTGAGGCCTTCTTCATGCAATGTATTCACCAAAACTGTTTCATGTTCAAAAATTTCTCTCTCTGGTGAATTCAATTCTTCAATGTGTTCCTGTACTACAATGGTGGCAAGGGTAACAAGAGGCTCCTGTTCTTCATCGGACTCAGGATACCATAACTGTCCAGAAAATTTAGATGATGGTTTAGCAGGTGGATACAAAGAAATTTTCTTAAGATCTACTCCATTTGAAATAGTCATTTCTCTTGATCTACAGTCTATGAAAGCGGCTGCAGTAGCAAGCCAGGGTCGTCCCAGGATGATAGGATAGCCATTAGCTGTACTCCTAGGTTGTAATACTAGGAAATCTACAGGGTATTCCCAAGAAGATACTTCAATGGGAACATCCTCCAAAAGTCCTTCTGGTTTGGCAACTGACCTATCTGCCATTTCCAAAACTGTAGCTGTAGGACTCAAATCAGTGAGCTGCAATTTCTGCATAATATCTTTGGTCATGACATTAATTGCAGCTCCTAAATCAATAAGTACATTGGGAATTTGAACCAATCCTACAGTAATGGTGATTACTTGGACTTCTGGATCACCATATTTGGGAGGTACTAATTTCCCAGAGAGAAGATCAGCCAACTTTCCATCCACTTGTACGAGTTTGTGGAAAGGCTTTCTTCTTCTTGCCAGGTTTCCTTATGCATAAATCCTGAATGGTTTTCTTAATCAATGGTACATCCTTGATTGCACTAGCCAGAGGAAGTGAGATTGACATTTTCTTTAATTCTGTGATTAACTCTGATTCAGGGGTAGTGATGGGATGATCAAACCTTTCAGGAAATGGTAAATCTGATGTGACACGTTCAGATTTTCTTTGTAAGTTTTCTGCATTCCTTTGCTCTGATTGTATTTTTTCGAGACTTGAAATTTCTGGAATTTCTTCAACTGTAGGTGGAGCAGGGTCAGGTAAGACCTTCCCTGAGCGTAATTGGATGTTACCATAGTCAAGTACATGAGCTACGACGAGTATCTTCGGACTCGGCCTCATAAACAGGGGCTGCTTGTCTGACATTATTGGGGTTAGTCACGAGCTGAAAGTTGGGAGTGGAGGTTGTCTTACTGGTTGTGCTTGTTGATGTTGTGTTCTTCCCTAAAAATTTGGATTAGGAGCTGGCAGCAAATTTTGAGTTTGGCCTTGATACCTTTGTTGTCCTTGATGGGACTGATATTGCTGGCCTTGATAAGGTTGATATTGTTGTGGTGGAAATGGTTGTCCTTGATATTGTTGTCCCCATATTTGTCCTTGTTGTGTCCATTGTGGAGGCATGGTATGCCAAGGTGGGTTCATCCATCCAGATTGTGACCAATCTGGAGGAGCTGTCCAAGGTTGGTTCCAAGGTTGTGCAGAAGCTTCTTCCTGTCCCCATGGCATATTCATATTCCAAGGAGATTGTCCCAGTTTGGAAATCTAGGAGCATTGGGATATTGTGCATAACCACCACCAGGTCTTTGCCCAATAGCATTGAGTTCTTCTGCTTGGGTGCCCAAAACAGATTTTAGATGAGGCAACAAAGGGCATTTATCTGTTGAATGTTCCTTGGAACAAATTCCACAAATAGAAGTTTTGTTTAGGGGGCAATCCTGCAAGGCATGCTTACTCCTACACCTTGGGCAATAAATTGCTAAAGGTGGTGTAGAATTATTTCTTGTGTTTTTCTCACCTAATGCAGTATTAAGTTGAACAAGGATATCAGTTTTTAAATTGGCCATTTCCTCCATCAACTCTTTCATACCATTATTGCCAAGATTCTTTTTCTTTCTTCGGTGGTGTGTACGGGAATAATTTTTGCATAACTCCACAATCTCATCAAGGTCAAGTTGATCTATGTCTCCTTTTCCCATTAAATCTAACACTTCCCTAGATTCATCCTGTAATCCTCTTAAGAGAATAGGCTTTAAGAAATCAGGCTCTACAACACCACACCTCTTTTGGACAAAGGCAAAGCGATCAAGATAATCTTCTAAACTCTCATCCTCTTCTTGCTTGATCCTAAACAACTCATCTTTCCTGTTTCTTACTCTACAATAATCCCGATATTTATTTAAGAATGCGAGTCTCCATCTCATCCCAGGTAGTAATTGAGTTAGGTTCAAGATTGCTCATGAACCATCGGAGAGCAGCGTCCTTAAGTGTAGAAGGAAACAACTTCAATTTCTGATTATCATTTATGTAGTCATAAGTCTGACATAACACTTTGAATTCAAACAAAAATTGATCAGGATCTTCTGCAACAGTTCCCCTAAAGATTGGCAATATAGATGGGGAGATTGTTTTCATGGGGGCATCTAGAAGTGGATCCAACCGAATAGGATATTCAAAAGTTTTAGGAGCATCATCAGGATCAACATATCCTCCTGCTGCTGCTGCTGCAGCCATAGTTGTCTTCTTTCTAAAGGATGCTGGAAATAGTTTAGTCAGAGGGGAGTGTTTAGCAGCTAGTGCTTCAAAAAGCTCCTTTTCTAATTTTGCCAACAATTCTTCTGATGAAGAAGGTATGTCTGGCTTTTCCTCAGTGATGTCAAATGAAGGCAATTCTTCATCAGACCGAGTAGGTCTCTTTGGTGGCTCAGAGCCACTCCGGATAAACCTCCCTCTGTCGTCTCTCAGCCTATGCATTCATGCACATTTACTAAACAGACTGTAGAATTTGCAAGAACTATTTTCTGTATCCAGCCTACAGTTCTTGACCTACTTAGATTTGACTAACAACACCATGATCCCCGGCAACGGTGCCAAAAATGATGAGTGTCGTTTAATTCATCATTTGATCATTATTTATCAATCCGGGCAGGTGTCCTAAGGCTGTTTACGATAGTCAATTCAGGCAGGTGTAAGACACTCCATTCAGAAAATGGCTTTATTGGTAGAACAGTTAGTGTTTTTTGGGGGTTCTTCTGTCACTCTAAACCCTATAACTTGAAAGGAAACTAAATTATGCTTGCTGAAATAAAACTGCAGAAATGAAATGACAGTGAAAGAAACCTATTTACTCTTGTTTGAATCCGAAAATGCACTCAAAAGCTGAAGTAAAATTGTTGAAATGAAAGTTGCTGAAATTAGAATTGCAGAAAATAAACTTAACTATCTTGCAAAATAAAAGAACAGATCTAGAAATAAACTCAGAAATGAAAATGTAACTACAAATTCTAAAACTGGAAATAAATTCAGCAAAATAAGAAAATGCAAAAAAAATGACAGGTTTCCTGTTATTCTGCTGCAGACAGAATTAAACAAGAAAACCTGGTATGAACCTTCTTCTGCTCCTGGGAGTGGCCCTTGCTCCCTGGTTCAGAAGAAGGTGAAGAAGTAGCTCTGGTGTTCTACCTAATCACTCCTTCAATCATAAAATAAAATTGATAAAAAGCTGCACTTTTTATTGATTTAAAAACATGCAGAAAAATTCTGCATATTATTGCTACAGAAATCTGATTTCACAATATTCAGAATTACACTAATTGCAATCCTAATTCTTCCTACATAGCTCAACCCAGATGGGAGCCAGTTATTTATATTAAAAATAGCTAAATCAGATGTGGAATGATTCAAATTCAGGCATTTTAGGAATGCTGTTAAAATTGCATTCCTAAAATGCAGAATATGGTTACATATGAAATCTATTCATTGCACACTTGCTAGAGGTCTTCTGCGTTGAAAAAGATGCATAACAGATTTACATAGCTATCCCTATCATTCTCCTGCAATTTGTTGTCTTTCCTGAGCTGTTTTGGTCAAAACTGTGCATTTCCTGTTATTCCGGAGCAGTCCTGTTATTTCGGAGCAGAATCCCTGTTATTTTTCAGAGCAGCGCCAGAATGACTGTTTCCAACACTTGTTTGCGGTTCTTTGGCCGAGCATTGGGTGGACCAGACTTGTAAATCTTTCAACAACCTGGTCACACGCTTTCCTAAGTTGAATTTGACCAAATCCCAAGCCATGCAAATCTGGCTGGAATTTGTCCAAGTCAAAACAGTCAAAAACAGTTTTGCACAGCTTGCAGTTTTGACCTATTTTTAGTGCTATTTTCTGCATTTGACAACTTCAGAGTGCATATTATAAATGTTATAAATTCCACACGTGATTGTACTAACACATTTCACAACAAATCATTATTTATCAACAAAACTTATGCAGAAAATACAGAAAATTAGTAAAAACAGAATATTATGCTTCTAAACAGTCAAACATGTAAATAGTAGTAAATATTGCATTTCATCAGCAAAATTAACATTAAAACGTATCAAAAAGGTCTATTAAGGATGTCCAAAATAATAAAAAATGAGGCAATATTTGGCCTCATCAAAGGTTGAGTTAGAGTGTCCAACAATAGCACTAAGCATAAGTGAAATTTGTGGCAAGTCTTGGTGAAGAGGCACCATTAGAGGAGTAGTAAAGCCACCAATAGAAATAAGAGGTACTAGTATATTAGAACAAAAAGGGTCACTTGATAAATACAGGAAGGAAAGTTACAAAAGGAGAATAAAAAGGTTTTAAAATTTTGGTGCAATAAAGGTAATTTATCTTAGTTTAAAATAAATTTATTTCTAGTTTATAAAGGCACCATATTTGTATTTTATAAAGTAGCAAAATAAAGACATGATTTGAAGTGTCTAAAGACACCAAAGAGGTACAAATAATTATACCCATTAGTGGTAGGATCACAAAGTGGAAAATGATAAACCACAAATTAAAGAAGAAAGATCTAAATAAGGGCTCAAATCTAACATATTCAAGGTGTCTAAAGACACCAAATCATGTGCTAAAAATCCAAGAAGGTAATTCCCACTTTGGATCAAAAACTATAGCAAGAGAAAGAATATAAATGTAAAATAAGGATAAAGCTAAAGCAAGGACAAAAAAGTGCAAGTAGTAAGCAAGTAAAAAGGTTTTATCCAAGCTAATGAGACTTGAATATCTGATAGAACAATGAGGAAACTACCAAAGGAAATAAGTGTTGAAGCACAACCAAATGAGGAGCCACCATAATCGAAGAGGAGCATCCATTGAAGGGGAGGAGCCACCACCATACATTGGAAATTAATAAGCACTCAGAAGTTGCAAAAAGAAGACCAAACAACTTGCAAAGAGTTGACAAAGAGCGTTAAGAAAAAGAATGGAACATTGAGCACAAAAGAAAGGTTACATGCAAGAGAAGAGTGGAGCCACCACTAGTCATGGTGGTTAAAGAGACCATATGAAACTTGGAAAAAAAGATAAAAGCACCAATAGTATTTAATAATACCTAAAATTAGTGTTCATTAAGAAAGAAGGGACTACATTATCAAATAATATCTACACTACCTAAGATTGGCATAACATCTACATGTTATAAAGTAACACATGTGCCACCTAAAAGATAATATCAACAAGAAGTAATGTATAAATTTTATGTTGAATGTCATATGGCATGCAAGGCAAGGATATAATCAAGTATTAAAATCCCAAACCATAAAAGAGCATGTAAACAAAGAATTCAAGTCAAAACATATAAGAATCATAAGACGCATAGTCAAGATTGGAAAAGAGTTCCATAAAAAGGAGGAATTTGGTAAAAATATAATCAAGTTGATTCCTATGTAGTGCATAGCCTTGGAAACTCATGTGACTACTTATTGAATGTAAAACTATATAAAAGACTCACATACATATGTAAGTTTTTGTTTTAAAAAAAATATGCTTAGTTTTGGTTAAGTAATTTGGGGTTATTACAAACTCCATAAAATTTGCACATTTGATGAAGCCATCACTCATGAAAAATTCATCAAGGACATAAAACTCCAATATGGTAAAATAAAAATTTAGCAGAAGCCATCTTATGCTTCAAATTACTGCTTCAATTGTAATGTACCACAAACCAATCAAGTGGCAACAAATTCTCTAGATTCTTCATCAATCTTACAACCTCCTCCCACACACAAAAACAAATGTTCTAGACTACTACAACTGCTCCATCCAATCCACAATGAGCTCATGGTCCTTGTCCTCCACACCAACATTGCAATTAGACTCCACTTTTTGAGCCTCTACCTACTTTATTCCAGAGGTTGTTTGAGGTTGGTCATGTTCCATTACCAGACATTCGACCCATAGATACAAATTGACCCAACCCTCGTGGGAACATCAAACATGCCTTTTGTGTTTACCATCACCATCATAGCTATGATGTTCATTATTATCACACCTTTCATGACTTAGTTGAGGATCATCTCAATCATGATACTATTCAAGTTTCAAGTTTCAAACCCCCTTACACCACAAAATGAAAATCAGGGTATTTGTTAGAACTTATTACTTGAACACGGGGGGACTAATCCTTACAAAACTCAACCCAATCAACAAGCCCAACCAAGTCTAGTCAATAATGTACACCACAATCCTCCTTCCCATGGAATGGTTGGCACTATTAGCATCACTACTCATAATCAGCAATATCTTCTACATCAGGATGTGCCCATTACTCCATATCCACCATCATCCACTTCCACTTTTCACCTTTCTTCACCTACATAGCATTCCTTTTTGCTATGTGGTGTTCACCATTCTTCCTTTCCCTACATTTTCTCCTCCTTCCTCACTTATTTAATTTCCTTTTCTTCTTCTCCATCATCATCCATTGACCATTTCACTAATCATGTCAATTTTCCCTTTCAAAAGGCTTGAAATTGTACATTCATCACTTCCAAAATAAGGTTCATCTTTGACCCAAATTTTCCCCCATCATATTATCTCTAAATTCTCTAAAACTTTCACCATTTGATTGGGATCAAAAAGAAATTTCCAATGGTATAATATTTATCCAATTATGATATTGTTTGGTCCTCCAAACTGCCAAAACACTATGTAGGGATCAAATAGTCCAATTCATAGGTCACCATGTGAATTCAAGTCCAATTTGTAGATCACCCTATGAATCACAGCTATAGCCACCAAATTCACATATTTTTCACTCTAGTAACTTTTTCTTATTCTTCTTCCTGTCTACCCAATTTTTCCTTTATATTGTTACAAATTTCCTCTGTCATTCGACTCATCACCACCTCATCACATTTCATTCACCTCATTTTTGATTCCTGATTCCTCTCCCCATACATAATTCAACATGCAGGAACTTCATCCCCTCCCATACATCATTTAAAATTGGGGAAATATTACCTTTTCCCAGTCCATAATTTAAAATGAGGACAATTTTATTTTATCCCCATACATCATTCAAAACTGGGGTAATTTCATCTTCTTCTCATACATCATTCAAAACTGGGGGTAGCTTCACCCTCTCTCAATCTATCATTCAAAATCAAGGGCAACTTCACCCTCTCCCCATACATAATTCAACACAGAAGCAACTTCACCCCCACCCCATACATAATTCAAAACTAGGGTAATTTCATCTTCTCCCCATACATCATTCAAACCGAGGGAAGCTTTACCGTCTCCTCAATCCATAATTCAAAACTGAGGCAACTTCATATTCTCCCCAACCATCATTCAAATCAAGGGAAGCTTTATCCTCTCCTCAATTTATCATTCAAAATTGGGGTAACTTCATCTTCTCCCCAACCATAAATCTAAAACTAAGGGTAACTTCATATTCTCCCCATACATCTTTCAAAATCGAGGGTAGATTCATCCTATCCCAATCCACCACTCAAAATTGGGATAATTTCATCTTCTCCTCATTTATCATTCAAACATTGAGAAAATTTCATCTTCTTCTAGGTCATAATTCACAAGTGGGGTTTTACCTCCTTTCACTTCATCGCTCACAATTGACACAATTCATCTCATTTCCACAAAATCCTTATCATTAGGGGAATTTTCTCCCCCTTCTTCTAAATTATTTTACAATTCAGGGATTGCATTCCCTTTTCAAACCACTTCTATTCTTGGGAGAGGATTTTCCCTCTTTTCAACCATAGTCCCCTTTCACAAAGTTAATCCTCCTTGCACATTCAAACTTCACCATCGCTCATCTACTCATGATGGGGCTACCCAACATTGCACTCACAAACAAATCACCATCAATCACATAACATTACTTGATCCTAATAAAAGGTATTCCTTTTTTAAAGATTTCACCCTTTGCCATACATCAATAGTTCATTCAATAGCAACAGATTTTGCCACAAACATTATGGCATTCGCCCATAAATCAAACCCTTAGCAACCCAGGTTTTTCCAAAATCCTCAGCAAAAAACTTGGAATATTTTTTTTTAGAATCCCTTAGTACCTAAATTTCTCCAAAATACTTAGCAAAAATTTTGGAGCATTCTTTTTATAATACCTTAGCAACCCAGGTTTCTCCAAAATCCTTAGCAAAAATTTTGGAACATTATTTTTAGAATCCTTTAGCACCCGGGTTTCTCCAAAATCCTTAGCAAAATTTTTGGAACATTCTTTTTAGAATTGTTTAGCACCTAGGTTTCTCCAAAATCCTTAGCAAAAATTTTGGAATATTCTTTTTAGAATCCCTTAGCACCCAGGTTTCTCCAAAATCCTCAGCAAAAAATTTGGAATATTCTTTTTAGAATCCGTTAGCACCCAAGTTTATCCAAAATCTTCACAAAAATTTTGGAACATTATTTTTAGAATCCCTTGGCAACCCAGGTTTCTCCAAAATTCTCAACAACCATTTTGGAACAATTTTTTTTAGAATCATTTAGCACCCAAGTTTCTCCAAAATACTTAGCAAAAATTTTGGAACATTATTTTTAGAATCCTTTAGCACCCAGGTTTCTCCAAAATCCTTAGCAAAAATTTTGGAACATTCTTTTTAGAATCCTTTAGCATCTAGGTTTCTCCAAAATACTTAAAAAAAAAATTGGAACATTCTTTTTAGAATCCTTTAGCACCCAGGTTTCTCCAAAATCCTCAACAAAAAATTTGGAACATTATTTTTAGAATCCTTTAGCACCTAGGTTTCTTCAAAATCATCAAAAAAAAAAAAAGAACATTATTTTTAGGATCCCTTAGCAAACCAGGTTTCTCTGAAAACATCAAAAAAAATTTGGATATGTTTTTTCAAAAACCTCAGCAAAAAAATTAATACATAAGTTTTTTCAAAAACCTCAGTAAATTTTGGATAGGTTTATCCGAAAACATCAACAAAAATTTGTATAGGTTTATCCAAAAACCTCAGCAAAAATAGCCTAGCATAGCATACTCTTATCTTAGCACTAGCGTAGCATACACACATTCTAGTATAGTCTAGCCTAGCAATTTTTCACTTCTTGTTCCTCACACAAATTTTGATTCAAGGGGTAGCTTTCCTTGCTTGTACATTCTTGTACATTTGACATCGAACACAACAAACATCCAAAACAAAAATGAAAACAAAAATGCAAATAAATAAAAACCGTCCATTGGCAACATATCTTATATTTCATTTTCCACTTCCATCATAATCATCTACATCCATCAATCGCTTTGATGACCACAAAATATTGGCATCGAGTTTGACTATGTATTTCATCCATCCACACATTTTGGATTTGTTTTTGTACATGAAAACCCATGTTTTGGATACACCTTCTTGCATCTATCTATCTCACTTCCTTTGCATTATCAGGAAACTCATCGGTCACCTCATCCTATACATTTTTAGGTATTTTGTCACATCATGTAGACATCACCCCTAGTCATGTTCTTTATCTTCCTTGTACATAAGCATTCCATTGCTCATATACATCATGACATTGACTCTATTCTTAGCTACATGTTTACAAGAAGTCATTTTACTGCTCAATAGTTCATGGTTAGTTTAATCAACTTGTATCAAACATCATCAAAATCTATAGGATTTCAAGACTTTCTCTAGTTGAATCGAGTTTGTTCATGGACCACTCACACTACATCTTAAATAAATTTTAAGTATAGTAAGGACAACACCTTGCGTAAGCCTCACCATGTAACAAACAATTTACCCTGCTCATCCTATCATTTGCATGATCAAAATAAGACCTAGGAATAAACAAAGGGATAAGCATAAGAAAAAATAAAATATGGGTAGAAAACAAAATCCAACACCCACAAAAAAAAAATGAAAAGAGCATCACAAAAAAAGAGAATCAAAAGGAAGAGGGGTAGAAAACAAAAGGAAAATCTTCCAGGAGTACTACCACTATGGTTGACACCCTTTGGTCCTTCAATTTTAAGATAACATCACAGGATGATTTCCATCACCAAAAATAGGCTCCAAGAGTCTGCCTTCTAGTTGAATAGTCTTACGAGTGGCAACACATCTATCACATTAGTGACATTCTATTGTACATATCATTGTGTGTTTGTGGATGAGATAGCTACTTTGGCTATGTTTACAATGGGTTAGTCCAACCTCCATCAAAATGCATAAATGAACATCATGTGCACACACAGGTCCATAAAGGATTCAACCTCAGTTAAGGTAGTTAAGATATCTTCATGATATTGCTTAGCTATTAGATCAATTTGATTCTTCATACTATGTCATTTGAGATCTCAAAAACTCTTTTAAACATTCACTATGATTGAGAATTAGGGTTGTGCATCATCACCACTGACTCTTTTTATCACATACATCTTATCAATCACACATGCATCTTTTATTCACCACATCATCTCATGATTTATTACATTTCTTTCATGTGCATCTTGTAAATCTTAGTCAATTTGTACACCCCATGTTTTTATTGTTTTATGTTCTAGTCATTGGTTAGTGTACTTCATTTTTTTTTTTACTAACCATGATAATTAATATGGTATCCATGCAAGGTGGAGTGCCCTCCATTTTTCTACATTTTTATATCTTGCATGTACATGGGTTATCACATATAACCTCTACACATCGTCATTTATACATACTCATTTTCAGTTAGGTTTATCGTACCTAGCACACATAATTCATATCAAACACACTTCACTACATGTACATATGACATACATACAAAATCATACACATTGTATGTAGGCACAATGCAAAATCATCATACACACCCTTCATAAGACTTGAAATTGTGCATTCATCACTTCTAAAAGTAGGATCATATTTGGCCTACCATTTCACCTATGAAATCATCTCCAAATTATCCAAAACTTTAACTATTGGATCAGGCTTGAATAGAGCTTTCCAACAGTATATGATTTGTCCAATTTTGACATTGTTTGGTCTCTCAAACTACTAAACTACTAAAAATGGGTCAAACAATACAATTCATAGGTCACCCTATGATTTAGGTCCAATTCATACCCATCCTGTGAATTCAAGTTCAATTCACCCCCACCATGCAAATTGAAGCTCCTGACTCCAAAATCATTAAATTTTCACTCAAAAACCTAGATTACCTTTCCCTCTTCCTATCCATCTAATTTTTCATCCATGTTATCATCCATTTTCTTCTATCAATCACCTCATCATCACTTCATCACATTTAATTCACATCATTGATGATTTCTCATTTGAGGAGGTATTCATATCCAAAATTTACTTTGCATATAACCAAACAATCAAACATCCAAATCATAGATATTACATCTATCTATAATTTTTTTTGCTAAAGATTATCTCAAGATAAACTCCATCCCAAATCATATATTTTTCAAGTCACAAGAGGCACGTGCAATATTGGTAATGTCACTCTAGCATTCATGTATCTCGATGGTGATCACATAATGCATGGTACATTTGAATAACCCAATAATGAAGATGTCACTCTCGTATTCATGTGTGTTCACCTTGAGCACATATTGAATGATATGTTTGAATAATCTATGCCACCCAATTCAAATGATTTTAAAAGTGTCATCTTGCACTCATAAATCAATCAAAGCAAAAATTTCAATATATATGTGTTCTATTCATATTTGGACCATATTGCATTGGTTGCAAATGTAAAGCAGTCATAATTTACCCTCACATGCAACCAATACAACATTACAAAATGTTGTACAAAATCAAAAAATCATCACATTACATCCATAGTCATCCACATGCATCCATTCACCTCCATTTCATCATTTGAATTCACCCATTCTTCTTCTCTTTGTCTTATTATCCCTCCTTTTCTTGGCTATAGATCAATGTTGTATGGTCATACTTTGAGTGGTTACATACCGTTGATTATATCCCATTCTTTTCCCTTCTTCTTCTTTTCCCTTCTTTCCATGGCTATCAATCAATGTTGTATGGTCACGTTTTGAGCTGCTACATACCTTTTATTAGATTCTATTCTTCCCTTCCTTTATTCCCCTCAAATTCAAGACATCTCATCACCTTCCCATATCATATTTTTGCAATAAATTGTGTTCCACACAACATAGTACAAAAAGGGGTAAATGTAGACACCTAAGTTGCACATACTCACTTATAGATGCATGCACATCTACATACACACTTGTAGACTAACATAGGCCATCATAGGTCATCATAGATAGTTTTAGTCATCCTTAGGCTATCTTAGTCATCCGTAGGTTCCTAAACCTACAAAAATAGGTAAAATGCCTCCAAAACACCTCCTACCCACTAGGAGACCACATATTAGTCCCTTAAGGCAACTTAAGCCCTTCCCTACATCTAATTGGCCCTCATAGGATCTTATACCTATCAAAAAGTCTAATTATATTGATTAGTGATCTAATTATTCATTGACTTCCACTTAAATGCAGTTTTTCACTTAAGTGAGTTTAATTAGGGTCCTAGGTCAAATTAGTCCTAAACACACTTCCACATATGTGTGCACCTTATATTAGTTAGGATATTTTTCAAATTACCTAGTTAAATGCTAACCTAACCTAAGATCTAACTAACCTTAGTTAATCCTAAATCTTCCTCACACATGTGTGAGAAGGAGATATTTCCCTAAGGCATGAGGGTTTGACACCTATTCAAACCATAACCTAAATACAACATGGAGTAACTCTAAAGGTTGGTTTATCTATCCACCTCTCCTAATATCATTATTTTCTATAAATAGAGGGCTCCCCATCCCATTTTACCTCTCTTTCTCTATTTTCATATTACAAAAACTCTACTGGAATCATGCCAGAATTGCATATAGCAATTCCACACTGTAAAAATAGTAAAGGAAAACTTCAAACATCCATCTAGATAGAAAGTTTGGTCCCATAGTCAAAAAAAATCCTATTCACCCCTAACCTACGATTCTAGGTTCTAATTCACCCCCTAACCTACGAATTTACCTTACAATGGGTCTACACCAACAAAATCAGCATGTATGATTTGTTTCATGCTTTTATAGTATTCTATGCAGTTTTTACCATCTTTCAACATAATTTTCTTTCATGTATTTTTGTATTTCATCAACAAGGGGTTAGACTAAGTTAGATTCCCAAACCATCTAATAACCTTTTACAAGACTTCAAAAATAGGTGCAGGAGATCACAAAATCAGCAAACTACTGATGGCTCGCAAGCCCATCTTCACTAAGGAGTCCTAAAAAAAGTAATCAGGGCATTTGATATTCATAAATAAAGATTGGGAAAATCACATTTGTAATCCATGAACATTTTGAGTGAATAAAAAACAACATTCTCGGCATTATATGAGTTTATGTATTATTTTTGATCAAATAACATCTTTCGCTTACTTCATCTAGAGTGGAAAAATGGTGCATCTAGCAAAATAAAAATGAATTGCACCTATTGATTTAAGAATTCAAGAGAAAAATTTAATGTAAATATGATAATAATATATATAAGAAATGGGGTCCTCTTTATATTAATCAACTTGTTGAATTCATGGTTACAATGCGTCCCCTTGAGGTCTCTAAATTGATACACTTATTACAAGATATCAAAGGATATAATCCTTTTAACAATTTAGATGTGCTTCAAGGCCTTCCTCACACTCATGAATTTCCCAAGAGCAATTTTTTGGTACTGTTGTGATGATCTATTTTTATTCATACTTCTAGCTCCTTCCATGCACACTAAGATACCTAGATATACACACAAAGATCTCAAATCCATTAATAACATATGTATATTGAGATAAAATCAAAGAGATGCATGCGATAGTGAATATGAACATCGAGAAGCATAATAGAGGGTACAAAACAAATCAAATTGCACAAAAATTTATTATATTACATACATTTTAATCTACAAATGATCTATGCTAAGACAAATATGAAATCATATGTAGAATTCATAGTTATCCTTGGGTGTTACAATTTGGACTACTAACCACCCCAGGGTGGGGCAGCCACCAAACCTAGTGGCCTTTGCCTCCAATTCTTCTAGGATCTAGTTCAAAATATTACTAGGGGTGTTTTCGTAAAATTTGGTGATCTAATTCACTAAAATTGGTGGGTTTTAAAATATATTTGTGTATGTAGGATCACTAGGAAATCTCCTTCGATTGATGGATATTTCAAGGAAAAAAAATGGTGAAAATGGGATTGAATCATAGTAGCACTTTGCAGAAAAATATTGCAAAAAGACTCATTTTTGAATTAGGTGGATTGGCTCCACTTTATAGCTCAGGAGAGCACAAAGTTAAATGGGCAATATTGACCATGTGAGGCAAGTTTTGCCATTTTTCAAAACCTTGACATGCATTGGGTGGGAGAAACCTCCAATTTGGGCCTCCAATATTTAGGCTTGTGATTGAATTGATGTGCCCTCAAGCTGTCATAAATAAATGGGTTGGATAAATGGTACAATTTAATTGCCATTTGTCCCACCCTTGACTTTTTAAGAGTCCAAGGGCTTTGTCATCCCCCCAGGGATGAATTTTAGTGGTCGTCCCACACAAGGATGACTATAGTTGTGTCATCTTCCTTCTTAAGAACTTAAAGTTGTTTTTTGTTGTCTTTGAGTGAGACATGTTATTAAATGCATGCTTCAACGAGTATTGTGATGTCTAGTTCATACTTTGCTCATGTGTTTGTGTAAATCCCATTAATTCATCCACTAATAGGGTTGCTAAATCCTTCAATTCTATAATAGCAATGACCACTGAGTCAAACCTTGATGATAGGCTTCTTAGTACCTTTTCCACAATCCTTTGGATTTTCAATATTTTTTTATTGATTCACATCTGATTGATAATACCCATTGTGTGGGTATAAAAATCACTCATGCACTCATAATCATTCATCTACATGTCCCTAAATTCTCTTCTCAACATTTGTAATCTCACCAACTTTACTTTATTTCTTCCTTGATAGAAGTTTGCTAGAATTTCCCATGCTTTCTTTGAATTAGTTGTTGCTACAATTCTAGGAATTATGAACTCCTAAGTTTCTTGCATAATATAGAATAAAGGCTTTTGGTCTCTCTTTTTGTAACAACCCAAATTCAACTTCATTTCTAGTTGACCAAAGAAAATAAGTAAAGTATAGAAAGTATTTTTTTTTAAATTGAACTTCCTAAAACAAACCTAGAAGTCATAGAACTAATTTTTTTAATTTTATTTTTGAATCATCCAAGTGAATAAATTGTTCATAACATAGATATATCCACTGTATTTAGGTTTAAGATTGCTGCATCTAGTCATCCAAGTGAATAACATTTTTGTGAATTTGATCATCCTCATTTATAATCAACATTTTTTGGCATGAAGTTTAAACCATAGCAAGGATTATCCTCTAGGGTCCATAACACCTAGAGAGGGATGCTTTATTCCATTTCATTTTCATATCGAACCCTCAACAATATTGTCAACTTATTTTTACTCAGCATGGAATAGGTTAGAGTAATTATGTCTCTGTGACTAACTAGTGACTCCCTTAATCCTTGAGGTAGTTAGTGGCATATCAATACCCTGACCTTGGACCTCATTACTCATACTCACTGTAAATCACAGTGATTTATCCCATACCAAATCCTGTGGCCATTCTAGCTAAGTTTTATGAGTAGGTAATGAGCACTTGTGCTCTTTGATTCCAACCTAAAAAGGTGTCCCATACCAACCTTCTCACTCTCATCCTAACCAAATCATTTTGACAAATTCTATCATAACTAGGTTTTCTCAAGCTTGTTGTGTGCTTCCTTGCACCCCAACATACATGTATGCTCTTTTGTTTAATTTTTTAGTTTCAAACTTCTAAGGGTCTTTTTAGGATTATTTCATTGTCAACTATTTCCAAAGAGTGATAACTACTTTACCCTAAGGTAAGATCTTTATAGTGTACAATAAAAGTATATCCCAATAATCACATACTATTAATTATATTACACACTATATTAGGTTTAAACCATTCTAGAATATAGTTGTACTTTTCCCAAAATCTATTAGTATTTTGATTCATAGGAAGAGTTTTGATAGCACCAACTGCTTATGCAAGTATAGCTTAAACACCATAATTTATTTATGTGAAGTTTGATAATAAATCTTCATTATTTTTTCATAGCCTCCAAACTATTTACGTACAAAATCTTTAGTCATCAACTATCCCGATTAAGGTTTGGATATTGGTTGCCAATATTACCAAGGTACTGGTCAACTTAGAAATTGAGTGTAAATTATTTCCACAAAATAGGTTTTTAGTTCATAGACATCAATAATTTATTCAATTATAACTTATTTTCCTATCAATTTTTCCAATATTAAACAAGATTAAAACACAATTTGCATTACTGAACTCTCAATTCCAAAAATCTCAATTGCAACATTCTGTAAGAGAGGATTTTAAACCAACGTTCTTTAAATAAATAAGAATACATAATTTCGTATAGAATACATGAACCATGCTCAACATCACTATAAACACTTGAACCATGTTTAAAATACATATTTTGTCTTAGAAAAATAAATATCAAAAATACATGAGGCTTTATCTCCTATTTAATGACATAGGCATAATATTTTCACTATTGAGTTTGAATCATTTTCGCCTATGGGCTTGGTTCATCCAACTACATAACTACTCATCTTCAATATTTTCACTCTACTACTTAGGCCAGGTGGATTCAAGTAGTATACGATCACATACTTTGGTTTATGGTATTCACACTATAGCAACATTGGCATGGCATCTCTCAATGCTAGCTTTTGGCAATGTGCTTTCCAATTTCACTCAACACCATATAATTTAATTACAAAGATCAGTAGTCCACGTAGGTAGAAACTAAGAATCATTTACAGGTATCAGATACAGATCTCATTTAATGTACATGCAAATTTGGTATGCCTAAATGCAAATCAAGCTATCAAAAGCAACATACAAAAATTCACAAAATTTCCTTTCCTAGATTGTCAAAGATTTGTCTTTATAATTATCTATGTTTCTTCCTTCCTTGAAACTTGTATCCCATCACATGAAGTGTTTCCTAGTCCCCAAATAAGTATAAATTAGATTTTTCAATTTGTTTTAAATTATATTACAACTCGGTCATGACACTCAACATCTCATGTTTTCCAAATGCAATTTTTACCACAATACAACAATG
The DNA here is from genome assembly GCA_028583015.1 of Wollemia nobilis. Lineage (NCBI taxonomy): Eukaryota > Viridiplantae > Streptophyta > Pinopsida > Araucariales > Araucariaceae > Wollemia > Wollemia nobilis. The sequence goes on from JAQPPZ010013458.1 coordinate 56,491, forward strand.
TAACAATAATAAAGTCTCTTGGTAATGCAATTTTTAAAACATAACAACAACATTAACCAACATTATAGTACTTCTTAAAAATAGAATGATTTTTCAATAATTCAGTAATTCATCTATCTTTCCATTACTTTCAATTACTATTTGTCAACACAACATTGCAAAAATACTTCACACAGTGAAAATCTTAGTAATACAACAATATTAAATTATCAAATACTTTGCTTTTATTTTACCATCTACTAACACAAAAATACAACAAATTTTCACACAATGATAAGCGAGAAATGTTAAATATTTTTAGCAAGCATGGAGAATGTATACTTTTTTCAAGAACTACAAAAAACTTACCTGTTTCACTCTTTCCAACCTCTCCCATTCCCAGCTCTTTAGATCCCTCTCTCCCTTGTCTTCCCTCCCCTTAATAATGGTTTTCTCTTTTATTTAATTTTTCCTTTTTCTAAAATGATTTGTGAAGGATCCAAAAGTTTTTGACCTTTTCCCTTCATGCATAGCACCATATTGTCGAGTCACTGCCACTCAACTTCGTGCACACACTGGGTTATCAATGCCATTAATCGTTCACAATGGTTTAACAAAAAATATGGATAACACATCTTCCCACATGGATGTTTTCAATTAAAACTTAGTTGTGCCTATCATCTAATCATTTCTTTAATATTATTAACAATAATTATTTCCATGGTCGTATAAACTACTTTTCACACACATTAAAATAGAATAAGATAAATAATACTATAACCAATATACTTCCACATCTACGTAATGCAACAATGGTATATATAAAAATATTTCCTACAAGGTAAACTTATTTACCATAATAAATTAATTTATAAACAAAGATCATTTTAAATTATATACTTCTCATGCCATAACAAGTAATTTTGCACATAAAAATTTCCAAACTAGTCCCATCATCATTGCCATTTAAAACAACATTTCCTATTTCTTACTATACAAGCCATATTTGAGCCCAATAAATCCATGCAATGATACAATATGCAATGCACCTAAATGATATGCAATGTGATTTTCCATGTACTCGCAAGTTGAATCATCAGTTCCCTATATCACCTTTTTCCGCCTGACTTGTTTTCATTCATTTCCATTATGCACAACTATCATGCACTCACATAAGCCATCAATAGTACCATAAATCATAGAAAAAGGTAAGTGTGTGCATAATTCACTATTTTTTATAAACCATGCGAGGAGGGTCATTACATCCTCGCCCACTAGGAATAAATAGAGTCCTTGTGTTTTAATCATATTAAGAAAAATAAATACTTTGGCATTCTCAATATATCTTCTTTTCTAGATTTTTCAAGTAAATTCATTGCTTACATCTAATTCTGTATTTTGTAAAAAAATAAAATTTTCCACATAATTTGGAATATAATCACATCATAGATTACATCACAACATAAACTATTTATAAATTATAAACATATATTCCAAAACATGCCAATTTGCATTATCACACACTTACAAACTACTCTACTGAGAAAAATGGAAAACACACTTGACTCTACTCAGTATCCAGTTCCATTTACATTTGTATATATAGATATTCCAAAATTATATAATAGTTTATGATAAAGTCTATCTCTACTCAAATAAATAAGGAAACTATCGATGCATTTCTACCACATCTTCCCATGTAGCATTCTGGTCTGAGTAGTGTTCCCATTGGACACGACATTGCTCTATACTCCATTTCCTCAGATTATTGGTTTGAAAACCAAGCAAGCGAATAGGTCACACCTCAATCCATAATGGATCAGTCATTTGCAAGTTAGAAATATCCAATACATGAGAAGGATCAAAAATATATTTTCTAAAGAGGGATACATGAAAGACATTATGGATTTTGGTGGTAGAGCTAATTTGTACACTATAGGACTTATCTTCACAATAATCTCAAATGGACCCACATATATGGAATTCAACTTAGCTTATTTTAGAGAACTCTTAGTTGGTTTTACCCTCAATAATATTCTATGTCCCACAAAATATTCCCTCGGTGTCCTTTTGAGGTTCGTGTAGCTTTTCTAGCGATTTGCAGTATCTTTCAACTTTTATTGAATTCTCTTTATTTTTTCTTCCATTTATTTTATCATTTTTGTACCGATAATTACCCGATATTTTGGACTATCCCAAGTTAAGGTAATTCTACATCATCACCCATATAGATCTTCAAAAGGTTCCATACCTAGTGATGTGTGGTAACCATTTTTATACATAAATTCTATTATATATAAGTAGTCTTCCCACTTTATGTTCTATTCCATGTAGTACATTCTCAACATATTCTCAAGAACTTGATTCACCCTCTCAGTCTACCCATTTGTCTCAAGGTGGTAACAAGTTTTAATGTTCAACTTAGTCCCTGATGCTTAATGCATTGCTTGCCAAAATTTTTAAGTAAAATAAGATTCTCTATAAGAGATTATAACTTCTGGGAACCCATGTAGCCTCACCACTTTTATGGTAACTTTAATTGCTACAGTGAGTGTGTCATCATGCATATTACCTAGTATAAAATGTGCAACTTTGGTTAATTTATTTATAATTACTAAAATTGCATCATGCCTAAATATTTTTTTAGGTAGTCCCACTATAAAGTCCATGGATACCAATTGCCACTTTTGCATTGGTATCTCATGTTGATACAATTTTCCTGTTGGATGCAAATGATCCGCCTGTATTTTCTGGTATTATGATAATTTTTCCACATAATTGATGATATCTTTCTTCATACCTGGACAAACATTATCTTTATTTAAATTCTCACGCATCTTCACCCCTCTTGGATGTGTAGAATAGGGAGTATTGTGAGACTTACTAAGGACTGTTTCCCTCAATTCCCTTGAATTAGGTATGGCCAAGCTATATTTGAAGAATAACAAACAATTTCTAAACACATATTCTACATGCTTGTTCATTTTTTGTCCAACCTATCTAATACAGGATTGGAAAATTTTATCTTTTCCTTGCCACTCTTTTATTTGACCCAACAAATCATATTGACATTTTGTCATAGTAATAATATGCCCTCTTATATTTTAAGCATTGATGATCTTATTCTACTTAACCCTTAATGTATTCAATGCCAAAATAATACTCCATAAGAAACTCTATCCACCATCATTATCTGACATTTAATAAAGGTTGGGTGAATATATACTATAGACTCTAATGGTCTGTATTCAATTTAAATGGTTTCCACAACAAATAATGTTGCCAAACTTTCTGCGCATGCACTACCACTGCCAAATCCAAATCATGGGTGGCATAGTTGGCTTCATGTCTCTTGAGCTTCTTGGACTCATAAGAAATAACCGCACCATCTTGGGTCAGAATCCCACCTAACTCTTTGATCGATGCATCCATACAAAATGTAAATGACTTATTAGGATTAGGTAATTATAGAGTTGGTGTTGTTGTCAAGTTTTATTTTGAAACCTGAAAATCCTTTTCACACTGCTATGTCCACTTAAATATTTTTCCTTTTATTTGAATGTTTGTAATGGATTGAGAAATTCTCGATAATACCTTGATGAACCTTCCATATTAACCTACAATCCCCACAAAACTTTGTACCTCTAAAACATTAGTAGGTGTTGGCCAGTCATTGATTACTTTAATTTTCTTGGGGTCTACTGCAATTCCTTATGCAAAAACAATATACCCAATATATTGCACTTGTGTAGTGTAAAACTCACACTTAGTTAATTTTCCATATAACTAATTCTTTCTAAGAATCACAAGCACTATCCACATCTGCTCATCATGCTCTTCTTTGCTTTTGGAGTAAATAAGAATGTCATCCAAAAATACAAGTACAAACATGTTCGATTGTTCCCTAAATATGCTATTCATGAGATTCATGAATGCAACTAGGGTATTGGTTAGCCCAAAAGGTAAGACAGTAAATTCAAAATATACATACCTTGTTCTAAAATATTCCTTTGAAGTATCTTCCTCTTGAATACTTAGTTGATGATATCCATATCTAAAATCTATATTAGAAAAGATAGTCGCTCCTTTTGATTGATCAAACAAATCATCAATCCTAAGTACCAAATACCTATTCTTGATAGTAACCTTGTTCAATATTCGATAGTCTATGCACATTCTTAAGGTACTGTATTTAATTTTAACAAAAAAATAGGAGCTCCCCAAGGTGACACACTAGGTTTGATTAACCCCTTTTCAAGCAAATATTTAAGTTGTGTTTTGAGCTCCTACAACTCTATAGGTGCCATTGTATATGATGACCTTGCAATTGGTGGTGTCCTCGGTAATAAATAAATTTAGAAATCCAATTCACTCTAAGGAGGTAACCCCAGAATATCCTCAGGAAATACATCTTTGAATGTACTCAACACCGGGTGTTGTTAGAAGAGGTCAAATTTCTTTTCTAATGCTTCTATCCTATTCATATTAACTATGAATATCATTCACTTATTTTTAATAACCTTTTTTATTTGCATTGCAGTTAATAAATGTGGCTTAAATTTCCTTCACCCACAACTAATTCTAATCCTTTGATTAGATTCATCCAAAAATTCCACCAATATTTCTTCAAAGTTTAAAAGAGCCTTGTGCACTTTTAACTAGTCAACTCATAAAATAATGTCAAACACATGCAAAGGTGCCACATACAGATGCCAATTGATCTTTCCTTGAGATAAGGTTATGTTGGAACAAAAGAGGCATTAATTAACATGATGGATTTATCCTGATACATACTATACCTTCCAATATTTGGCCAAGAATCTAGGTCTAAGAGGCAAATACCTCACTAAATTAGATGAGATAAAACTATCTGTTGACCCACTATCAATTAAAATTTGCACATTTTTATCAAAAATTTTACCATGCAATAATAAATGATTAATTTGACCATTGAGTTCATAACTACCTATGGTCGCATAGATCCTCTGGCTAGCCTTCGCTGGAGCTTTTGATGGCATATCAGCCTTATGAGAATATTTGCTATCATAATTATCCTCTTTGTGCACACAACATACACCTGGTGGTGCTCTATTTTCTCTATTATTGCTTTCATTTCTATTCATATATGTAATTTCCCTATCCCTTCCTTGACCTACTATCTTCTAGTCCTATCTCCTAGGAAATTCTTTAGCATCCTTTTTGAATTTACGACTTTGGTAATTGGATCTATTTTTTTCCCCTTGCTTGTTTTGATCTTCTCTTTTAGGTTTCTTGTTCTTATCCTTTTCCAATTTCATAAAACCTACATTTTTCTATTTTATGATTTCATATTTCTCCTTTTCATATAAATTTTGGTAGTTAAAATATGTCTTTCTAGTTTCCTGATTAGCTTCCTCTTTTCTTGCTAGATCAAAAATGATTATCAAATTGACAATATTATGCATATTTACCACCGTCATGATTCTAGGATGTAATCCCAAAATATTTTTGTGTTTTTATCTCTTCGTTGCTTTCACATTGGGAAGCATATTCAGTAATTGAATAAACTTCTAGTGGTATTCCCTCATTGATATGCTTTCTTATCTTAAATTTGAGCAGTCGCCAAATTTCTTGACATAATATTGCTTTTTCAAGAATCTATCCCTGAATTCCTTGATAAAATCCTCCCATTTGAGGTCAGAAGCTTCTACTCTATGCACTTTCTTATATGACTTCCACCACTTTAGAGCTATTTCTATCATATTCATTGTTGCCAAAGCAGTCTTGGATTCAAAGGATATAAATACTAGAGAAAATTAGGACTCTAGTTCACTCAACCAATTTTTGGATAGTTCACCATTGCCTTTACTATCAAACTTAGTTTTTACTACTTTTTTAATATTTCTATCCAACTCCTTACCCACCATTTCCCTTCCAAAACTAGATCTCTATGGTTCCCTTGATTATTCCATTAACCTTTACAAACCACCTCCTCACCCATTGGTTATGTCTTCTATGACCCATTGTTATTTGACAATAAATTTTTGCTATTGGACCATGTGATTTTTCTTGTTGGGTCATCTCTTCTCTTTGGTAGTCCATATGATTTTTTTGTAACTATACCACTTTTGTGAGGATTCCTACCTCCACACTGGTCTCACTCTCATGGTGGAAAATCTCATTAACCTTTCACTATGAGGTCCTTTTATCTTAGATTTTTTTGTGGTCTCCTTACAGGTCTTTCAATGTCTTCCTCCTCCCTGCCTCCTACAGGGTTTCTCAAGGATCCACCTTGCAAAAATCATACCATTCAACATGTAGGTGAAATATGTAGTAAATTAGTTTACCTAATTAATTCTCACAATCAAAATCTATAGCCTAGAATCTCTTATGCTTCGATACCATATCTAACAACCCAGAACCAACTTCATTTCTTGTTGACCAAAGTAAGGAAAGTATAGAAAGTATTTTTTTTTTAATTTAAACTTCCTAAAACAAACCTAGAAGTCATAGAACTAATTTTGTTAATTTTATTTTTGAATCATCCAAGCGAATAAATTATTCATAACACAGACATATCCACCACATTTGAGTTTAAGACGACTGCAGCAAGTCACCCAAGTGGACGAGATCGACCTTATATTGTTGTATAACCTTTTTGTAAATTTGACCACCCTCATTTATTTTCCACATGTTCTGGCATGAGGTTCAAACCATGGCAAGTGTTATCCTCTATGATCCATAACACCTAGAGGGGGGACTATTTCTTCCCTTTCATCTTCATACCAAACCCTCGATAATCTTGTTGACTTGTTTTTCCTCAGAATGTAAGAGGTTAACATAATTACTCATATCAATACCCTAAACTTGGACCTCATTATTCATACTTATTGCATCTCACATTGATTTATCCCATACCAAATATTATGGTCATTCCAACTAAGTTTGATGATTAGTTAATGAGCACTTGTGCTATCCGAGTCCAACCTAAAAAGGTGTCCCATACCACCGTTCTCTCTCTCATCTTGACCAAGTCATTTTAACCAATTCCATCAGAACTAGGTTACCCCAAGCTTGTTGCATACTTCCCTGCACCTCAACATGCTTGGATGCTCTTTTGTTTAATTTTTCAGTTTCAACCTTCTAAGGGTCTTTTTAGCATTATTCATTGTCAATAATTTACAAATAGTCATAACTAATTTACTCTAAGGTAGCCTATTTATAGTGTACAATAAATTTATTCTAATAATCACATTCTATTAATTTTATTAAACACTATATCAAGCTTAAACCATTCTAGAATATAGTTGTACTTTTCTCAAAATTTTCCAATCTTTTGATTCAGAAGAAGATTTTTGATAGCACCAACTACTTATGCAAGTATAGCTTAAACATCGTAATTTATTTATGTGAAGTTTGATAATAAATATTCATGATTTTTTCATAGCCTCCACAATGTTTACGTACAAAAGCTTTAGTCATTGACTATCCTCATTAAGGTTTGGGTCTCGGTTTCCCATACTACAAAGGTATTGGTCAACATAGTAATAGAATGTAAACAATTTCCATAAAATAGGTTTTTATTTCATAGACATACATCATTTATTCAAGTATAACTCGTTTTGCTATAAGGTATTCCAATATTGATCAAGATTAAAACACGGTTTGTATTATTGAAGTTTCAATTTCATAAATATCAATTGCAATATTATGTAAGAGATGATTTTAAACCAATTTTTTTTAAATAAATAAGAATACACAATTTCATATACAATACATGAAATTTTCTCAACATTAATATAAACACTTGAACCATTTCTCAAATACATATTTTGTTCTAGAAAAAAAAATAGCAACAATACATGAGGCTTTATATCCTCTTTCATGACATAGATATTATATTTTCACTGTTGAGTTTGAATCATTTTTGCCTACAGGCTTGGTTCGTCCAACTGCACAACTACTCATCTTCGATATTTTTGCTCTATTGCTCAAGCCCGGTACAATCAAGTAGTATATGATCATATTCTTTAGTTTTTGGTATTCACACTACAATAGATTTCGTATGACATCCCTCGATGCTAGCTTCTAAAAATGTGCTTTCCAGTTTCACTCAACACCATACCATTTACTTACATATATCAGTAGTCTATGCAAGGAGAAACTTAGAATAATCACCAAGGATCAGATACGGCTCTCAATTAATGTACATGCAAATTTTAACATTCCCAAATGGAAATCAATCTATCAAAAGTAGCATACAAAAATTCACAAATTTCCTTTCCTAGATTGCCAAAGATTTATCTTTATAATTCTTTATGTTTCTTCCTTCCTTGTCTTGTCGGGTAAGACTTCCTTGAAACTTACCTCTTTTCACATGAGGTGTTTCTTAGTCCCTGTAAAAGTATAAATTAGTTATTCCCAATTTATTTTTAATTAAAGTACAACTTGCTCATAGCTCTCAACATATCGTTGCTTCCAAACACAATGTTTACCACAACACAACATTGTAATAATCATAAAGTCTCTTTGTAATATAATGTTTAAAACAACATAAAAACAATGTTTAACCAACATTACATTACTTCTTAAAAATACAATGATTCTTAATAATTCAATAATTCATCTATATTTCCATTACTTTCAACTACTATCTATCAACACAGTGTTGCAACAATATTTCACACAATGAAAAACTTTCTAATATAGTAGTATTAAATTATCAAATCATTTTATTTCATTTTACCATCTACTAACACGATAATATAGCAAATTTTCACACAACGATAAGAAAGACATGTTAAAAAAATTTAGCAAGCATGGAGAATGCATATTTTTTACTAGAATTATAGAAAATCGATCTATTTCATGCTTTCCAACCTCTTCGGTTCCCTGCTCTTCGACTTTTTCTCTCCCTTGTATCACCCCCCCCTTAACAATGGTTTTCTCTTTTATTTTTTTTCCTTTTTCTAAATTTTTTTTGCGAAGGATCTGCAAGTTGTTAACTTTCCCCTTCATGCGTACTGCTAGATTCTTGAGTCACCACCACTAATATTTGTGTGCACACCGGGTTATTGTAGCCATTAATAATTCACAATAGTTTAACAATAAAAATGGATAACACATCTTCCCACATGGAGTTTTTCAATTAAAACCTAGATCTTCCCATCATCTAGTCATTTATTTAATATTATTAAATATAGCTATTTCCATAGTCATATAAAATACTTTTCACACACTTTAAATTAGGATAAGATAAATAATATTATAACCAATTTACTTCGACCTCTATGTAATGCAACAATGGTATATATAAAAATCTTTCCTACATGGTAAACTTATTTACCATAATAAACTCATATATAAACAAAAATCATTTTAAATAATATACTTCTCATGCCGAGTAGTGGAGAATGGTTATTCCATTGATTTTTTGGAAGATTATTTGGCCTTGTCATCTCCTCTTGAAGATTGTTTGACCATCATCTATTTGAAGCCAATCACAGATAGGTTATTTGGTCCCAATTTTTTTGACTTTTTATAATTATTCAATGTTCATCTTTGATGAAAGGTATTTGAATTTCCAAATATTTCTCAGGAGGAGATACTGGCTTTTAATAAATTTAAAATAATCTATAAAATGGTTCCTAACCCTTGGTACTGGTCTTTATAATAGGTTGGTTTGGGATCCTGAGAAAGATGGTCAATTTTCAATTAAGTTTACGTATGGTTTCTTGGACTATGATTTTAATCGCTCTTTCCCAATGAATCAAGTCTATATTAAAGTCCTAACACCTAAATTTAATGTGTTATTTTGGTTGGTAATTCAAGGAAAGTGCCATACTCTTGATAATATTCAAAAATAGGGAATGATTTTTTCTAATAGGTGCTTCCTATTCAGCAAGGCTTTTGAATCACCTTTCCATTTACTTTCCTAGTGTGCCTATACCCATGAAGTCTTCTGTTAGATCTTTTTAGATCTGGGTGTTGCTTGGGTTCTTCCAAACTTTTTTGAGGATGTGATTATTCAATGGGTCACCAAACTAGCCATTTTGATGAGGGTTTTTCCCACTTGAATTGGATGAATTGTAGGAAACTAATCATAGAAGGAGATTCACTCAATGTTATCAACATGATTAATGGCAACCAAAATCCCTCCTAAAATATTGCAAATTTTATTATTGAGGCTAGGAGAATGATTCAAAATTTAGAAGAATTCCAATTCAAGCACCGGTTCAAGGAAGGTATTAAAGTTGTGGACTTCCTAGCTAATCAAGGTCTTACACAACAATATATTCACATTTGGATAGGTAATTTCCTAGATGGCCTTAGATCATTGGATAATTAATGCAGACAAAGGCCAAACTTGAGTCAAAATACTTAGAGTAGGTGCCTAAGACCCTCCCCATTGGATTTTTTTTTAATGTTTTTGTCGAGCCTACATGCCCAAATTTTTATCTTTGTTTATCCATGTGGGCCTATGTGCCTAGATTTTATCTCTGTTTGGCTTATGTATTTGGGTTTTTTTGACTAGTATATGTTGATATGGGTGTAGGTAGTTGTTTCCAAGGGCTAGTTGGCTTCAATGTTTGAAGTGTCCTTAGTCTCCTAATGGCTGGAGATTAGATTCTTTTTGTTATAATGTTTGGAGTTCCTTTCAAAACTCCTTTCATCCAACTAATCAAAAAATATATATACTTCTCATGCCATAACAATCAATTACACACATAAGCATTTCCAAACTAGTGGCTCCCATCATCACTACAAAATTTCCTATTTCTTATCAGATAAGCAATATTTAAGCCAAATAAATCCACACAATGATGCAATATGCAATGCACCAAAATGATATGCAAGCACAAGTTTCCATATACTCACAAGCTTAATCATCACTTCCTTATCTCACATTT
>JAQPPZ010013459.1:0-65359 GCA_028583015.1 Wollemia nobilis
AACCAATTTAAAAATAAGTAAATAACAACAAAAATAATAAAATAAAATAAAAAACATGCTCCTTGAGTGTGTCAAAAACAAAAGCACAACCAAACATTCACAATAAGATAAAATAAACCACAACACAAACCACATAGAAAAACACAAGAACCACATAACAAAACACAAACAAGACAAAAACAACAGAACACTACAAAGACATAACCCAAAAAAAAACATGAAAAATAAACACAACCAAAACCTAAAAATTAAAAAAATAAAATAAAAATAAAAATAAAAAACAAACAACAACAGACAATAAACAAAAACAAAAAACATAGAAAACACTCACACATAAAAACATGAAATAACACAAACAAAGAGAAACCCAAGAACAAGAACGAAAAAAAAACACAAGAACAATAACAAAAAACATAAAAAATAAAATAAAAAAACAAAAACACATGAACAACAAAAAACAAAACAAAAGAACCCACCCACCTTAAAAAACTAAACAAAAGAAAAAAGAAAAAAAAATTGAACATAACAATGACCTATCTAGACCAGAAGACTATTAAGGCAAGAATCAACAGAGGAAACAAAATAAAGAATAGAATGATCTAGCGAACTAAAAAAAGCTGAATGAACCAAAGATAGGCAAAAAAAAAGACAAGAATAAACTAGGTACCTTCAGAACTGGAGCTATCCAAAGAAATGATAGAAAGAAGAGCTTCCCTAATTTGAGAAGCCCACCATATAGGAGGGTGGACATAACAAGTAAGATCACCTTTGTCCAAAGTCCAATTAGCTAAAGCATCAACACTCTTGTTTTGATCTCTGACCACATGATTGTAATCAACTTTTAAAAATCCCATCTGGATTAATTGAATCTTCTCAATAATTCTTTTTATTCTCCAATCCACCTTATGATTCTTAGAAGGAGTCTTCAAGATATTAATCATAAGTTGAGAGTCATACTCAACTAACACCTTTTCCCATCCATCCTTAGTAGCCTCCTGAAGGCCTCTCGAGGATACCATACCCCTCAACAAGGTTATTGGAAAGAATACCCAAATTCTCAGCAAAAGTAAAAACCAGGGAGCCATATGAAAGTCTACCAATTCCTCCCACACTGGCTTTTCTAGGGTTCCCTCTAGAGGCTCCATGATTATTGAATTTTCCAAAATCCTTAGGAGGAGGTTGCCAATTTCTAGTCATATCCATATTACTAATACTCACATTCCCTTTAAGTTGGTTGCCCTTAGAAGATTTAATATTTAAACTTTGCATCACTTGATCCCATATTTGGTGGGAGTTTTGGGGGTGATTAAGGAGTTGATGGACTGATTCAACTAAGTTGGCTATGGTATTTTTCCAAATATAGTGAATATCCTTCCTAACTTGATTAAAAATTTGATTGTTCCTTTCATTCCAAATATTCCAAAGAAGAATGGTAGAACCCATCCAAACTAACTGCCTAATAAAATGATCAACACCCTCTTGACTAGGCCAATCCCTCCAAAGATGTTCAAAAGTAAAAAATTGGACCACTGTAAGCCAAGTAAAGTGGCCATTCTCCTCCATAGCTCAAAGGCTAAAGTACACTCAATAAAAATATGGTTGATATTTTCTACATTCTCTTCACACATTTCACATCTAAAAGGGCCATGAAAACCACGCTTCATAAGTTGCTCACCAGTAAGCACCCTACGATGCAATAAAAGCCAATTAAAAAACCTCACCTTAGGCTAGAGCTTTTGAGCCCAAAATCGAGAAAATATGTCAGAAGAATGGTTGGTATTATTATGGCATAAGGTCAAATAACCTTGAGCAACTGAATACTCACCCTTAGTAGTGTTGTTCCATCCAAAACAATATTTTTCATGGGACCAAGAGAGGGATCTCATATGAAGGATACCTTGGATATCTTGTCTTTGTATTTCTAGGATTTGAATAGGCCAGTCCTCAATAGGGATTCAATATCTACCAACATTTGACTTACCAGTATGGTACCAACAGTAATTAGCCACCTTTATCCAATTAGCTCGGTGAAGCTCCTCCATCCAAGGCCTCCAATCGAGAAACTGAGTTATCAAAGGCTTGTGACCATCCCAAGAATCTGTCCAAAAATTTACCTGTTGACCATTATGAATGATCCAAAATAATTTTTTCTTTATCAAATCCTCACTAGTCTTAAGAACTGCTAATATGGGATAACCTTTGGTAGGAATTTGATAGCGAACAAGGTCTTCAAGACTTTTGTTCTCAACATATTTAGCATGAAGATTATTGGCCCAAAGAGCATTGGGGTTATGCAACATCCTCCAATATAATTTGGAAGCTAAAGCTTTGTTGTTATTAATAGAATACTTGAATCCTAATCCCCCTTCACTCTTAGGAAGACATAAAGTATCCCATTTCACCAAGGCCCATTTTATTTTCTCCTTAGTACCACTCCAAAGGAAATGATGACTGATTTGATCCAATTATCGAAGAACAACCTTTGGGATATTCAAAACGAAAGAAACATAAATAGGAATAGCTTGAAGGACTGATTTTACCAAGGTGATTCTACCCCTGAAGAAAGCCACTTGTTGGTCCACTTTCCAATTTTCTTCTTGACTTTGTCCAACAACCAATTCCAATATTTATTTTTTTGCCTTTGAATATTTATAGGAATACCTAAATAAGTTATTGGAAGAGAGGTCTTCTTATATCTTAATTTATCCAAGACCATGGATTCCTGTCTAGTAGAGTAGTGAAAGAAAATAACTTTAGATTCGTCTTCATTGATCAACTGCCCAGTAGCCTTAGAAAAATAGCTAATGATTTTCTTAATATTAGAAGCTTCCTTAACTGTAGCTTTACCTAAAAGAGTAGAGTCATCCACAAATTGAAGATGAGAGATAGGTCTAGCTCCATGAGCAATGGTAACTCCCTCAAGGGTTTTGTTTTCCCTCTTTTTGGTTATAGTCCTACCGAAGCATTAAGTAAGAATGATGAATAAATAAGGGGATAACGGGTCACCTTGCCTAATACCTCTAGAAGCTGGGAATAACTGAGAAGGCCTACCATTGATAAGAACTAAGTAGGAAACTGAAGAGATACATCCCATAATCCAATCCATCCAATCCTTAGAGAAACCAAATTGCCTCAAAACTTTTATAAGGAAGTGCCAATCCACTCTGTCATAAGCTTTGGATAAGTCTAACCAAATGAACATGGAAGGAGAATTTTGCATATCCATGGAATGGATGGCTTCCTGAGCAAGAACTATCTCATCTACTATTTGAAGTCCTTACACATAACCCCCTTGCTCTGGGGAAATAATCTTATGTAAAAGAGGCTTCAACCTTTCTGCCATGATTTTAGTAACGATTTTGAGAAGAACATTACATAAAGCAATAGGTCTAAAAGCTGAGATATGATCAACATCTTGAGCTTTTGGAACAAGAGTAATATAAGTTTTATTGATAACCTTAAAAATTTCTTTGGCTTTCCTGGCTTCTTCCACCACCTCTAATAAATCAAAATGAAGGATATCCCATAACTCTTGGTAGAACTAAATGAGAAAACCATAAAGACCTAGGGTTTTCCATTTTTGTATTTTAAAAACTACCTGTTGAAGCTCATTGATAGTAACATGAGCAGTCAAAATAGAGTTCTCCTCAGAAGTGATAAGAGAAGGGATTTCTTGAAGAACATTTTGTTGTGAAGATGAGTCAAGAGGAGTAGCAGCAAAAATATTGGAAAAGTAATCAACAACAATAGAATTCATGCCATCCCAAGTATAAACAACATCTCCAAAATCTGATTTTAAGGAAGAAATAAAGTTGTGAGATCTTCGATCTAGAAGAGATTTGTGGAAGAAATTTGTGTTTCGATCTCTTTCTTTGAGCCATTGAATTCTAGATTTTTGCTTCCATAAAATTTCTTCTTTTTTTCCCATTCCTCTAACTGAGTTGCGAGTTTAATTTAATCTGCACTTTTCTTCTCTGTGAGGCCATCTAAATGGATTTTATTATTCAAATTTTCAATATGAGCAATAACTTCATGTTTTTTTTATGAACATTCCCAAACTCTTTCCAGTTCCAAGTCTTGATTTTGGATTTAATGTATTGTAGTATTTTGGCAAAATAGAACATCTTAGTCCCATGCCTAGGTTTACCTTCCTCCCACCATTGTTGCACATGAGGTCTGAAGGAAATGTCTCTAAGCCACATTAATTGAAAATGAAAAGGAGAGAAACTCACATTGGTTTTCCACATTTCCACCATGACTGGCCAATGATTCGAACCAACATTATTAAGAGTCTTCACTTTAGGAATGTGACCATGGATTAAGAAATTTTCAAAGCAAAAACCTATCCAATCTCTCCATTATACAAGCTAAGCCTTGCCTTCTGTTAGACCAAGTCATAAGGCCATTATCTCGTTGGATATCCACAAGATGG
Organism: Wollemia nobilis; assembly: GCA_028583015.1. Taxonomy (NCBI): domain Eukaryota; kingdom Viridiplantae; phylum Streptophyta; class Pinopsida; order Araucariales; family Araucariaceae; genus Wollemia; species Wollemia nobilis. The sequence continues at coordinate 4,433 of JAQPPZ010013459.1, forward strand.
AGGTTTGCAATATGTTCTCTCATGAGGTTAGTTATTTTGTCCAAATTTCTATTTCCCCCCCTTTTCTCATCCAGAGAGAGGATGGTATAGAAATCTCCTCCGATCAAGATCCAAGCTTTAGGAAAATGAGAGATAATATGAGTAATATCCTTCCACTGTCTTCTTTTTTCCTCCAAAGAAGTCGGAGCATAAACAATAATGCAGAGCATAATCTGGTTGGAATGTCTACTTTGAATAGCTATAGACAACAAACCCCAAATGCCAACCATATGGTGAATAACTACCTCTTTTGGGTCCCAAAGACAAGCAATGCCACCCAAAGTCCCTTGGGAACTGAGAGAAACCACTTTTCTAGCTGGCCAAATTTCATCGGCAATTGAGTCCATATCCTCCATTGACATCTTTGTTTCTTGAAGGAAAACAAGATGTGGATGATTTATCTGAATCATTCTTCTAATTTCATTTTGTTTTGAAAGACTCCCTTTGAGTCCTCTAATATTCCAAGTGATGATCTTCATTAATACCAAGGCTAAAAAATTTGGGAAGGGCATTAATCTTACCTTCCTCTACAAGCTTTTCACCTTCTTTTACCATATGATATTGATTGGTCTTGCGACCTGCTTTTTGATTAGAATCCATCTTCAATTTTTGTTTCCCTGTTTCTTGACTTATTCCAATTGAATATGATATGGCTTCTAACCTTGAATAATGCTCGTGCATAGCCAAAATTTTACTAGATGGTTCAACGGAGTCTATATTGGGACCTACATTATTTTAACTTTTGACATTTGAAAGATTGTTTTTTTTGTGTAAATTTTCTCCTTTTTTTTCTTTTGAAAACCTTTGATTTTTTGGTTTGTCTCTGAGTTCTTCCCTTCATATTTAAATTGTGTTTATAAGATTTTAGTTTCCATTATTCCGTCTTCCTCACTTGGGACATCATTTGTGGAAAGGATTTCAAACATATTAGCATATGACTTTGATTGATGCTTCATAACTGGTTTTTTTTTTGTGTTCTTCTTCTTAGGTATTTGAAAACCTGCTGAGTTTATATCTTCTTTATTTTGATCAAGAATTTTATTTGGGCAAGCATTGGCCAAATGACCATATTCATGGAAAATTCTACAACGAAAAGGAATTTTCTCATAGTCCACTACTTTCTCCCAAGTGTCTTCCCCAAATTGTAATATGATCTTTTTAGGTAGGGGTTTTTTAAAATCCATTAAAACACAAATCCAATCATAAATAATATGTTCAAAATTTTGAGTACAATCAGCAATCATCATAAAAGTTCCTAAAGAGTTTCCAATTGAAGAAAAAATAGTAGGATTCCAAAATTCAATAGGGAGGCCAAAGAGTCTAACCCACACGAGAGCTATAGAAGGCATCTCTTCTTTGACTTTAAATTTAGTATGCCAGGGCTTCATGAAAAGCCCTACCCTTCCAAAAACCAAGGACCCCCTTGAAAAGTTTTCTCTCTATCTTCATTATTAGAAAATAAAACAAGAAAATAACCATTTGGATAAATAGAGATTTGTAACTCACCTTTAGTTTTCCAGATTTTTGCAGCCCAGACTTTGAAAGTAGATAGACTCGGAGGAAAACCCACAAACCGATAAATTAGTCCTCTTTTTTCCAAATCTTCAATGCCAGTCTGAATGTTACCCATATCAAGCTTAACAATAGGAGTTCCATTAGCTGCTTTAAGACATCCTGACTCTATTTTCCTGGGATCAATCTTAGGCATTCTTAGAGGTTTATGGGAAGCCCTAAGATTGATATTATCATTGGGTTGAGGTTTTCCACCATGTAGGGCATCCCTAAAATTTATTTTTGAGATTGATTCTTCGAAATTATTACCCTTGACAGGGGTTTTCATAGTAGAATTATTTTGTGGGTGCACCTTAGCACCAAATTCACTTGATATATGAGCCATTTTTTGATCAACTGCTTGAAAATTATTTCGTGATCTCTTTAATCCTTGCTCTAGATTTCGTGGAAAGGTATGGTTTTCACTTTTCTTTTGTGCAACAAATTGGAATCCGTTGTCACTCAAGTTCATAGTATGATCTATTGAAAGATAAATTTCTAACCCATATTGGATCCCCTACAACATTTCCTACTAAAATATTGAGAATAAACCACAAAAATATTGGTTTCTAGGGCCCAAAGGGCCTAAAAATCAACCTCTGGAGCTGCTTGCACTCAACCCAAATGAAACCCTCGCATAGTCGCTTGCCAAATATCTCATTCACACATAGGTATGCACTAGGATCTGTGTTGCTCCGATTTTTATGAAAATTGGTGGAGACCTTCTAGGGTTTTTTAGGTATCTACCCTCAAAATTTCAGCTCAATCCGAGTCCGGATGAGTGAGATATGGCCAAAATGAGTTCGAAAGTTTGGGCAGTCCTGCGAAAAACATCTAATCACGCCATATTTTTGACTTAATTTTCTTTTATATCCCTTTAATATGTTACTCAAAGCTCTAGCCTTGTATTTATTTTCCCAACCAAAAAGGTTTGTATCATCTATAAATTATCTTTTCCTAGTTAGTTGGAGAAGGGGTTTTTGAAAGGGTACCAAACCTTTTATAACCAGAAGATATATCAAGTCAAGCTCATAATAAAATTAGACTACATGATATAAACATGTAATCTCTTAGGAACAACACTTCACACTATAGAGACAATCATCTACAATTTGTTGATATGTGATGTTGTCAATGTTATAACTAGACTTAAGTCCTCTTGTTAGCCCATATTTGTATGCCTTATTCAAGTTTATTTCCAATACCTCTTACATAATAATTAATAGATATGGAGATAGAGGATCTCACTATCTAAGACCCATCTTGGATTTAAATGATTATGTTACTTTCCCATTGATAGACATTGAATATGAAATTGTAGAGATAGAAGCTTTATTTCATTTGACCCATTTCATATCAAATCCAAAATTTTCTAATATTGTAAAAATAAAATATCATTTAACCTTATTATAGGCTTTATTCATATCAAGTTTTAATATCATTGTTGTCTTATTTCTAGAAGGTTTTAAATGCATTATTTCATGAGCTACTATGATATTGTCCAAAATCTATCTCCCTTTCACAAATCCTTCTTGCTATTCTATAATAATTTTCTCTAATAGTGGTGTTAACCAATTTTCCATCACTTTGGAGGTTATGTTATATTCCATATTATATAGACTTATGGTTTTGAATTAATCAAACAATTCTACATTCTCCTTTTCTAGAATCAAGGTAAGATATATTGTATTTATTTTATAAGGTATGTATTGTTTTAGCCTAGATTGTTCCACTACCACCAATAAAGAATCCTTCACTATTTCCCAATTATGCTCATAGAATGCTATGGAGAGTCCATCCAAATCTAGGATTTATTGTTATCAAAATATTTTAATGAACTTATTCTAGAGTAATAAGCTCCATTAGTTTTATATTGTCTTTATTTGTTATAATTAAGGGTACTTTTTGCAGTAGCTTATAATTAACAACTTTAATATCCCTTGATCCTAGATTATTTTAGTAAAAAATTCTTGGATTCTTTCTAATTTTGCTCTGGTTTTCAACCCAAACTCCTTATACTAATTTAATTATATTAATTCTATATGTTGATCTCTATACTATTGCCATCCTATGACAAAATATTGTGTTTTCATATCCTTATTTTAACCAAATTTGTATTTATTTTAAACTTCAAATATTTTCGTCCTTTCTCAAAATATTATAATATTCATTAAGCACCTCCCTTCCCGCTAATATTGGATTCTGTTGCTCAACTTTTTGAATTTTTAAAAGTTTATCTTTTAGTTCTTTCTTCTAAAATTTGTTTCTAAAAGTATTTTGTTCCATTTTTTTAATATATATGTCATTGATTAAATTTATTTTGAAAGTGTATACAACCCACCATTTTCTAAATAATATCATGTATGCGCTATCATATCAAAAAATTGAGGAAAATGATCTAATCAAATCCTTATCTTCCCATATTTAAAATATGTTTTTTTTTTTACTTATTAGCATTTTAACTCTTAGTGGAAAATGATCTAAGCCAAAACTTATCAAGGTATTAATTTTAGCATAAGTCCTTTCATTTAGCTAGTGATCTAAGACATCAATCTAATTTTTCTACTAAAATATTTTGGCTTGTCCTATAGTTGGTCCATGTATAGTTGTCCTCTTCAAACTCAATTTCTAATAAATTATTGTTTTAAATAAAAGCTAATAATTCTCGCATACTCTAGGTTATTTTTCTAATTTACCCAAATTTTTCATTTAGCTTGGTTATGGTAAAAAACTTTCCTATAAATGTGAATTGGGTTTCTTGGTCTTTTATTCTAATAAATGCTTCATTTCCACTCCATACTTTTGATCTATCTAACTAAATTGTAGGTCCATAGACATTGATAAGGATGAAACATATATTTGTAAAGTAGCATGTGATGAATAAGGATATCCAATTCCTAGTTCTTTGAATGGTTTCAAAGAAGGTTCTAACTTGATTTCAACATGTTAGAATTCTTCCTGTCATTCCTAAATCCACAACATTGCATTTACATCATGTCGATACTACTTTCATAGTTTTAAAAATTTCTTCCTTTATCATTTTAGTATTTTAGTAAAAATAATATCAAGCTTATTACTTGAACAGTTGTCCCCGATACACCTTTACGTTGATGTGTACTACCACCCTTTATATTACATGGGATGGTAATATTAACTCATTAGGGGTTTTTGGCCCCACCTATTAATTACACATCAATTTACTATTTAGTAAATAGAAGTTTAACGAACTTGGATTGTGTTTCTTCCTATATTTTTTTCTTGCTTACTTGGATCTCTCTTGATAATTAGAAGGTTTTTTTCTTATTTTCTTACTAGTTTTAGGTGTAGGTATTATTATTCTACTCCTCAATATCCTTTCATAATTTTATTTTTCATTAGATTTATCCTTTCTTGGTTATACTAAGGAAGATTTTGACTTATCGTACTTATTTTTGGTATTTCCTTGTTAATGGTTGAGGTATTAAAGTATAACACAATATTTTATTTTTCACTTTCCTTCTCCTAAATGGTGCTTGAACTTCAAGATAATATTCTAAATATAATGAATCACATTTCTTAGGTTCAATAGGAATGTTCATCCCTAAATTATGATCATACTAAATATATAGTTTCATGTTAATATTCTAATCTTGTTCTATCATGTCCTCTAAGCTCTGATATGTTTTTTCTTCATAGGCTAAAACTTCAAAAGAATTGGTATTTTTTATAAGATTCTTACTCATTGGTTTCCATTATGTATTTGCTTTCATTTGTTTAGACCTATATTTTAGAATTTGAAATCCATCCTCATCCATATCCATTTTTAAGTTCATCTTGTGGTTTTCTACATGTATTTATGGTAGACTCTTTGTGGGATATGATCTCTCAATATGCCCCACCTCATAACATCTTATACATTAGAAATATATATTTTCATAATTCATGGTTTAGGTCCACAAGGTATCTCCATAGTTAAGAATTAATGATTATAGTATAGGTTTATTAATATAAATTATGACCAATGTCTAGGCATAAATAGCCAAAAATCCATATTTTCAAATTTTAAAAATCTCAAGTAGTTCTCCTAGAGTGTTGCCTATTGCCTTGGATGTATCAATTTCTTAGAATTCAATGGACAACTGATACATCCTAACCCAAAGAAATATTAGGGATATATTTATATTTTCAAGTGCAAAGCCCTCATACCAATGGGTAAGGAAGAGTGTTGCTCTTCCTATAAACCAAGCACCTCCTTTTAAGGATTCTATAATTTTCATCTCTATAATAGAAAATGGATAGGAAGAAACCTTTGGAAAGAATATATAGACTCATTACTTGCAAATACTAACTTCTATAAACATATTTTCTCATAGTTAAAGCCCTTGTCCAAGGCCCATTAGATTTAACAATGATTGATTTATCTTTTAGAAACGAGGATCTTTACTCTATGAGGTTCTCCATAACCTCTACTACATGGGATGACAATAAGGATTTAGCTATAAATTGGGCTATGAAACTATAACTTAAAATATAGTAAAATTACCATTTGTAGGTGGTGGGAAAACCTCGTGTTCTTTTCCCCATTTTAAATCTACTTAATGTCAAGTGTGCATGGGGGAGATTCATTAGAATCTTCGCATCCCTACTTGAGGGTCTCTTTCCAAAGGAGACCTTGAGGATATAAAAATCCTCAACAAAACTATACCCCTATAGTTTTTGTTTTATCAAGGTTGTAAAATGGTTGATGTAATGCTTATTTTGCGGTGTTTATATGTACAATTAGGACAATCACCTAAAATTTTTGAATCTCTATTAGTATTGAATATTTATCGAGTGTTAACGATTATTTGAACCTAAATCGTCAAAACCATCTAAAATGCAATGCTTAGTTTAATCCACACAAATGCAAGCAAACAAGAGCTAACCTAAATGAAATTCAATTTTTGAATGCACTAGTCAAAGGAGGTTTTCACTTTAGGGAAAACAAGGAAGGATTCAATCAAATAAAATTAGCCTAAATGCAACTAGATACAATTAAATTTCTTGCCTAAGTGCTTAAATATAAAAGATATACTAAAATAGAGTCTAAGGTTCTTTAATAGATTTATCCTTTAATTTTTTGTAAAGGAACTACTATGTTTTGTAAATATTTATCAAGGTTTTGTAAATTATTTATGCTTATAATTAGAATTCCTTAATTTCCCAGGTAAATGTATCTTAGGTTTCAGAACAATAGACAATAAAAAATAGAACACACATAAAGGAAATAATAGAGCTACGGAAGGGCCAAGTGGTTGGGTTACCTTTACCAAAGCTTGTCTACAAAATTTTCCATAACACAGAGCCATATTCACCATAGGGGTGGCAAATTTGGTAAAACCTGCACACAAAAAATATGAAGTTTCTATTTTTGGGGGGTTTTTTGATGGCAGTGAAGTTTATATGCTATCTCTGCTACTGATCAAACCCCTTATTTTGTAAAATAAATAGTATGATTAATTTTTTGGAGTGATTTTTGGCATGTTGCAAAATTCACCACTAGGTCTTGCAAAATTTACCACTGGAAAATTTTGTCTGAGTGGCAAATCTAGTTTTGAGAAACTGATTACCAAATTCACCACAAGGGTGGTGAATTTTGTTCTGGGTGAAGAAACTGAGGTTTTGAGACCGGTTTCAGTGGGTTTTCTTTGTGTTTTTAAGCTAAGAGTTTGTTAGAGGTTCCCTACTATAGTTTAGAAGGCCTATGAGTGGAAAAAACAAAGAGCAAAGTCTCTAAAGTAGGATTTAGCCAGATTCACCACAGCGGTGGTGAATTTGGTTTTGAGTGGGATTTTTAAAATTTTAGAGCCAAATTAGGAATAAATTTGGGTAGGATTTGATTGGATATTGATAAGGGAGAGTCTTGGTATACCCTAAAAGGTATTTATAAAAATAAATCAAAGGATTAAGCTCCTAAATCAGAGACTTAATAGACTAAAATTATAAAAATGGTGAGAAGGATGAAATCCCCAAAGTGGGAGGTCTACAAATCTGAGAAATCATATCTATAATACACTGTAGGAGGAGAGTAGAGGTTTAAGGGATGTTATATTAAGGTAAAAATACTTCCTAACAGTGCTATAAGGATGAATTAGAGGATTGATTTTAGAAATTGAAAAAATATATTAAGAAATTTGCTCAATCTTCAAAGTAAATGAACATGCACAAATAAATGCATGAAACTAAAATTAAATTTAGTAGAAACATAGGTGTATATAGAATCAAAAGTAATGTAATATGAAATACTAATTACATTCAATTCAAATAAATAAATAAGTTATCTTTCTAAAATAAAGAGAGATCTCACATATGAAATTGAAGGGAATGCAAGTAAATGCTTGAGATAAAGAGATAATATATAGAAAAAAAATGCTAAATCTATGGAAATTTAATTGCATGGAAGAAGAAAAAATGGGTTAGTGTATTATAGGAAGTTTGTAAAACTTATAGAAACAATATTAATAAGAAAATATACAAATAGAAATATGACAAAACCCTACAAACATAGAGGATTAGAGTCATAAATTATGGTAAAATAGATGGTAAATTAAAATAATTTGCAAGAGAAATGTGAGAAGTGCCAATATAGAAGCAAAGTATGAATAAAATGGCTTCCAAACACTATTAGAGTGCTATAAAAACTGAGTTAGAGGCTTCCAAAAAAGGAGTTAGAGGAAATATGATAAAATATTTAGCATATGAAAGTAAATGCATAAACAGAAAATAAGAAGTATTAATCTAGAAAGGCTACTGTAGACACCAAAACAACACCAATCTGATTATGTGACCGCAAACACTGATCACTTTGACAAACACAGCCCCCAGGGCAGCCCTCAGAGGTTAAACAGTGGTCTTAACCACTTTCATAGCAATTTTGTAAGGTCAAGAAGCAATTTGGCACACTTGGACACTTTGCCTAGTATTCGTCTCACCAAGGGACGGATTCAAAATAGAATCCGTCCCACCCCAGACGAATTCGAATCCGTCCCCGGGTGGGACGAATTCTAAGCTTAACGGACAAAAAGGCAAATGGTGCCAAGTGGCAGCCCGACGTCGCTAAGGACTCCTGCCTTGCACACGTGTGTAAGTGGACAGAGGGGCCGTTAGAAGACTGTCACAAAAGGCATTTATCAAAGCTCAAGTCAATGGAGGACTCCCCTCCCTCATGAGAAGATAAGACTGCCACATGGCGCCTATGACCGACACATGGCATTTGTGCTTCCCTCCCAAAAGAGACCCCTTGGGTCTATAAAAGGTGGGACTTTTCTCACCCAAAATATACAGGTCGAAGGAGTTTTCAAGCAACGAAGTGCTGCCGAATTGAAAACCCACTTGCATCCCTTTTGGTTCACCTTCCCACATCCACCAATCTCTTTTGCAAGGGAGGTTGTTGGGTGGCCTTTGGAAGATCGAACCTTACCCAAATCCAACGCATGGACACCTGAACCTACCAATTCGCCGACCCCCCAATCCTAAAAGGTTTTGGGCCCATCCCTGGTGGATTGGCTCCAAAATCGAGGGCCAACGGTGGGAGGCCCACTTGGGCATCCCCGCACCTCACAAGTCCTATTTTTAGTTTTTGAGCATTTTAGATTATTTTTTAGATTGCATTTTGGGTTATTAGGTCTGATTAATCCATATCTGCAATTTTGTAACTTTTGGTCAGATTCTAGGATGTTTTGTATTGCTTTGTCGTTTCGCTAACTTGCAGGGTCAAGGTCAAATTCCCGAGGGTGGAGGCCAAATTGGGAAAATCCAACCATCTGGGTCATCCCAAAATGGCCCCAATTACATAAACCCCCTATTTTTAGGCATTTTGCAGGTCTCGGGATCCGACATTGGAGCAGCAACAGGTCGGTTTCTTCAACACAGAAGAATTCATCCCACCCAGGGACGAATTACAGTTAGAATTCGTCCTGCCCAGGGGCGAATTCTAGTTGAAGGTGGATTGGCCACCGCCTCGCAGGCCTTCGGTAACTTTTCTTACCTTCTGTCAAGTTTTGAAGCAATTTGGATTCACTGTATTCACTGTTTCAGGCAAATATTTACATGCATATTTCGTTAGTTTTAGAGAGCAAACACTTTTCATTTGCAGCAGGTGCTACTAACATTTTGGTTGTTTCTTTGCTCACAGGAGAAACAGTAGAAATGAAGAACTCATCGACATTAGCGGCCGCATCATCTTGGCCCGCCCATTGCAATCGTGGGCACGCAAAAAGAGGAATCATTCAGTGATTGTAATCAAACTCTATTTGCGCTCCTAGCCCCTGAAAAGGGAGGAGACGCCATTGTAACAGAGAGCAAGGGATATTAATGAAAGGGCTATGTTTTCTCTATTTGCTTGTGTCTCTTCCAATGTGTTTCTTTTCCATTTCATGCAATTTACGTTTCTAGGACTTAAGCGTACTTTATTTTGAATGCAATCGCACTTGGTGTTTCCTTTGCCCGGAATCTCATGCTTTCACTACAACCATAGGGGTTAAAATGTTGTGGAACCAAGGTGAAAGAAGAGAAGAAAGGATCTAGGAGAGCTTCCCTTCTTACCTCCAATGGTGACTTCCTTGCTCCCAAGTCCTCCCTAGCCTTCACTGGCTTTCCTCCAATACTTGTGAAGAACGCTCTAATGCTTGATAAAATCTATGCTATTGCTTGAGAAGAGTTTAGAGAAGAAATACAAATGCTAGAATATAATGTCCCCCTCTCAACAGTAGAAGAAATAAGGACTTATTAGTCTAGTCATAGGGATCACCTAGGCTAAACAGAATGGTGTGGGACTTAATTTGGATAAGATCTCATTATTTTAATCCATGGCAGAGATTCAGTTTTGGTTCAGGAGGTCAGTTTTACCTTAGCACAGGATATTTTACCAATTACAAGGCTTAATTTTATTAACTACAAGTGTTGACTAGGGCAGATGGTCGCTAGGAAAGAGGAACATGTTATAATGATGAATTATAATGTTAAGTTATAACTTTAAGTTATAAATTAAAAGGTAAAAAGTGACTCGACTAGGGCATGGGGGGTGGGCGTGGTCCCTTTACATGTATTAAAAAAAATCATTTGAATTTAAAAAACCCAAGGTAAATGTGGCATCCAAATCCTAATTTGACCCTCACATCATATTTTCAAGTTGGGTCTCATTTTGCATATGGATATTTTGTGTTTGTTTGTGAAGAGTTGCAGAGATTTTTGTTAGAGAATCTACAGGGCTTGTTGGGAGTGGATTAATAGTGATTCTTTTTCAATTTTGGTGATACTTTCATAGACCTATTGCGTATGTAGTGTGGTTTTGACAATTATGCTACTAGTATTATAGTTTCATTTGTAGCACTTGTTTTGTTTATCTAGAGTTATAAACGTTATGGCTGTGTAAGTACCTTATCTTGAGTGACTAGTAGCATTTATTGCTTATCACATAAAATGTTGTAAGTACATCATTATGATCTTTCTCCTTTTGAATCACCTACAACACATTTAATATTGTTTGAAGGAGGGTGTCAATGCTACATGTTTTGAGATTCACATGCATTCATTATTTTCTTTCTAGTAGATACTCAAAATATGCAATAATCCTATTGCACCCTATCTCCTATGCTGAATTTTCTATTGACATCACCCCACTTTCCTTTCTAGTCAAGACACATACATTTTTTAAGTTGAGGAAAAGAATTTGGTTGGATACTTGTTCCTATATGTCCTTTTTAGGGGATAAATATCATTATGCAATTAAATAACAATGTAAAAAATATATTATATACATTAATTTTACATATCTTACCAGCTAACATATCGTTGTTACCATTATTTGCATGCATTTTTTTTTAATACTATTACTGACTACAACATTTTTTCTTAACTCCACATTTCTTAGGGTAGTTTTACATTTTTCCACTTCATATTTTGTAACAAGCCCTACATTTTATTCCTCATTTGGATTGATGAAAAAGTGTTTCATAGGGATCCTATAGATACTTTATAAATACAACAATACCTAGATTGAATCAACATTTTTTAGCAAGTTATATGCATGAATTATTTCTACCATCTACAAGGATATGATAGCATTATTACTATTGAGTTCATATCCAACATGAGGTGAAGACACACAAATTTCTATGGGTTGAAAATCATTATCACTGATGTCATAATTTTGAAAGTCACAAGCTTACCTTTGATAGGGTAAAGGATGTTCAGAGAACCATTCACACCTTCTTGTGCTCATTGTTTATTTTTCATACTAATTGATCCCAAAACCTATATGGTTATCTTTAATGGAGAACTATTAGAACATATATTCCTCATGAAGTCATTGCCCTCTTCTCCATCAAGTATTTTATTAGTGATAGTAGGTTTTCCATCATCCATGGAAATCACTTTTGATTTCTTAATTCATTTAAAGCTAGGTCGAGATGAGAAAAATTCAAGCTAATTGTATCCTATTACCTTTTGTGAGACTTAGAGAGGATGAGTGCAAAATACTAGCAAAATAGCAACTTAGAACCCAATCTCCTGACCAACTAGTCAAAAATAGACTCTAATGAGATTCTTTGATTAGATGTGATAGGGTTGAATAGATGGCTAGTCTAGCATGGTCCCCAAAAAGAAAATAACATGTTGTCTTTAAGGAAGTGACTTTGCTTCTAAGGTTAGAAGATTGTAAGGAATAACTATTTTAATTACAACATCACTTTATCTATGTGTATAGTGAGAGGCCTTTTAGCTTTTCTTATCATTACTTGTGGAGTTTCTATGAATGTTTTAGAGAGTTATAATAAGATGCAAACTACTTGAGAAAAAGTCTAGAAGAATATATTAATAGAGAAAAAGCAAAAAGAGACCATGATAGAAGTACCTAGTACTTCAATGTCACAAAGAATGGAACACGTTACTAGTGCTTGGAGTTGCACCATCATTAGTAGTCCTATTCACATTCAGATTCTTGCACAAACCTCTCTATATACTATATATAATAATGAAACCCCAATTTGGATAATATCGTCTATGCATTAATAAAAAAAAGAAGATGAGTTTCTAGATGCTGTCAAGTGCCCCAACAATGAACCCAATGCAATGGATCCTGCAAGCTAAACTTAATAATAGGTGCTATAGTAGCTACAAGTTCTTTTCTTAAATCTTCTCTTCCATTATCGAAGACAATGGAGGGGGAGTACACTTCATTTCTAAAAATTAAAAAAATATTTTTCGAAAGGAAAACAAAGTGAGGTTTATGCTTTATGTCTATGCAAGAATAAGTGTTTTTAATCAGTTTTAATAATTTTTTCAAAGTTATGTTTTTGAGTCATCTGTCTCTAAACTACTTGAAAATCAGTTTTAATAATTTTTCCAAGCTTTGTTTTTGAGTGATGTCTCTAAACTACTTAAAATATATTGTCAAGGGTCCAGCTAGCAAACAGCTTTGTTGGGCAAAAGTTTTACAGAATAAAAATCACCCACTAAAAATTTTAAAAATAAGATGACAGAGATATAAAAAAATCCAACATTTAAAATGAAATTAAACATCATAATCCTCTTCTCACCCTACAAGTAGTATACCCGGCCAATCTTGGGCATTATCCATTGCTTTAAATGTTTCAGCATTATTATTCTCATACTGTAGAGGATAACTCTCTTGATCTCGATTCTAATCAACTACAAAGCATAACATTCTAGAGTTGAAGTTCATTATATCAAAACACTATTTATGAGTCAATTTGTTAATTTTACATAAAATTTAAATTATTTATTAAATCCTATACACCAATTTAATTATTAAACTGAACATTTAATAGCTTCGTTCGAAAAAAATTGAGTAGACATTTATTTCATCACATAAGTAATTTGGTTGATTGTTCATTTTCTTCCGTAAGGAGTTACGGTAACAATTTTTTATGCGTTTGCTTTACTATTACGGATATTAAAATATAAATGATACAGATAGAAGTTACGAAGGTTCCTCTAATGCTTACTTCGTCATCTGACTATTAATGTCAATAATAATATAAAGTGATTAATTATATAAATAAATATGTATATATTTAATATAAAAATATTTATTGAATATGATATACAATTCAGTTTTTATTAGATTTAAATTTAATTTTTTTAGACTATAAAATCTTTAGATTAAAACCCATTTAAGTCGGATTCATATACATACCTTTTAAGAAAGCTGTTGTTACTGGCAAACACAACAAGAAAATTATATGAAAGACGTTTCAAAACCATGAAGTCCCAGAAAATCTATTTACCGTGACAGAACAAAGACCCAATGTAAAGGAAAAGAAGCCTAACTTTCCTCTGCCCATGCACACCCCAATTATAACCCGTGTTCGCCTTTTGTTCTTGTAAGTGGCTCATTTACCTTCACTAGAGATTGGTCATAAGTGAAGGAGGTGTCAACACTAACATTGGATCCATAAGTATAATAAAATGGAAAACCGGAAGTGTCAAAATATAACAGTGGCTCAGTCATAGGGTTACTATTGGTAATTAGTCTTCCCCATTCATGTTCATATTACATATCTGATAAGGGCATGCGAAAAGTACCTGTAGATTAGTAGCGAAGCCGAATAGCTGCTTTCAGCGCCCACCGAAGAATATTCGCAATCTGCGTTTCCATGCAGCAACGTGTAGGCTTTATCGGCAGTTGCAATAACCGTAGTTTTGTTGCGTTTGAATCCACTTAAGTTTGAGTCGTGTGTTCCAGTAGTTCTTGAGGTTGTTGTCTGTTCTCCCAAGTAAATGAGATGAATTTATCTACCATCTGCAACACACATCTGATTACAAAAGCCCTATGAAATTCAATAATCTCTCTCTCTCTTTCTCTATAAACCTATTAACGGGGTAGAATGAAATAAGAATAATCAGCTGAGCAATTGACCACATCCTAAACTACCCAATATACCTGCTTTCCACCTCATCAACAGCCTTTGCCGCACCGTTCTAGTCCTGCACTTCCATAAACAACAGCCACGGAGATCAGCTCAGTAAACCAGTTGTGATGATTTAGGCATATCCCACTCTGAGAGGTAGGAGGCAAAATAAATAAAGAAGATTATGTAAATGAAAAGATGGAATTAGAAATACATACCATCCTTTTTAAGAGAGACATCCAATCCCCATGAGTGCCGTGTAGTTGGATGACCTTGAGCTGGAGATCTTCTTCTTTGGTCCAGTGCCCTCTCTTCACTTTTGTTTTGTAGCAGCAGGGCTTTTTGTCCATGATTTGGACACAATGAATGAAAGATACCCTGTTCGTTTCCAATGAAAATCTTGCCGGACAACAAGAATCTTGCGGGACAACATGGTTTCTCCTTAAGATCTGCCTGCGAGAACTTAGTGTTAGCCAGCTGAAAGAGTAGACGATTCCCGAGTAGAACAAGGTCTTATGGTACGCGTAAAGTAGTCAAAAGCACAAAAAGTTAAGCACAATCCGCCACACATCACGATGGTACGCGTAAAGATAAGTGGAGATTAGTGACCCAAATCATAACATAGGGTTATGTAGTGAAGGCATTTTTTGTTTTCTGGCTTGGCTTGTGCCACAGTGGAATTTAATATTTGCGTTCCAGCGAGAGATGAAGCAACGTGACAAATTACCCTTACAAAATGCCCATTGTAACTTTCCTAACATCTAAAGCTGTGAAAGGATTTGATTTTTAATATTAGCACCTGACTACAGTTAAAAAAAAAAACAGCAGTAATTGACGGCAACGCGGCTTGCTAAAATCAGCTATTCTGGGCAGTGCTTTTCTAATATATCCGAGTAGCATGCAAGTTAAAACGCGTAGATTTCGAATATCAAGGAAAGTCAAATGCAACTGTCTTAGGCAATCCCTCAATAGTGAACTTATAATAGGATATGCTTGTCGGAAGTTTTTACTCGCAAGGGGAATGGTTATCTCAATGCGAACTTTCAAATTAACTAATAACTGCGTGAATATAATCTAAGTTTAAAAAAAATAAAATTAAGGATTAAGACACAAAAAAAATTGATTATACAATAAAACCTAAAGTTGAAATAAAGGATTAGCAGATATAATAAATTAAATATAAAAAATACAATTTTTATTTATTTAGGGAAAAAATAAATAATTTATTTGTATTTATTTATTTTAAAGTTTTAATTTAAAAAGGTTGTGTGATATTAATATAAGTCATTAAATGTGCATATTTGCTCAACATCGTGTCAAGGATAAAATAAAGAAAAATATATGAAGTAACTCACAAAAGAAGGTACAAACCTGGATGCAGCGTAATGGTTTGGGTTTTGACTCTTCTTCAGGAGGTCTGAAAGCACGAGGATATGGAAGCAAAAAGGGAAAGCTAACATGCAATATGCGAACAAAGAAACCGAATCTTAGCGCTAAATCCTAAAAACTTTGAAAGTGCATGAAAAGAGGGAAAAGCACGAGCGAATCGA
This sequence comes from Wollemia nobilis, assembly GCA_028583015.1. Classification (NCBI taxonomy): domain Eukaryota; kingdom Viridiplantae; phylum Streptophyta; class Pinopsida; order Araucariales; family Araucariaceae; genus Wollemia; species Wollemia nobilis. The sequence goes on from JAQPPZ010013459.1 coordinate 20,463, forward strand.
AATGAAACAAATAGGAATAAAGAAGACAACCATTTTTATTGATATGTTTCAAACTCGGTTACAATGCGCATCCTCCCCTTCCAAGGGCTAGGAGCGTTTAAGCATGAGTTCTTGTTACATCCATGGGCGCCTTTCCTTCTTCCGCGTGCCCACATGTAAAATGGGCGGACCAAAACGTCGCCGCCACTTGGAATGATGAGTCTTGACTCCTCGCTGCTCCTCCGATGTCCAAACCCTACGTTCAAAGGAACAAGAAATGGTCAATAGCACCTGCAGATGAAACAAAGCATGCAATCCCCAAGCCTACGATAAGTAAATGAGAAAAATAAATTAAACTATGACTAAAACAGGTCCAAATGCTATGAAAATTTGACAGGGGCATCAAGATACCACTAGGAAGGTTCTGCAAAAAGAACAGTCGAGAAATTCCTCACCAATTTGAATTCGCTCCGGGGCAGGACGAATTCACCTACAACAAAATGCCGAAAAGATACTGTCCCAATGTCCTACCTAGGAAGCTCCAAAAGACCTGCAAACTTGGGATTAGCTAATTGGGGGCATTTTGGGAAGACCCAGATGGTCATATTTTCCCAATTTGGCCTCCATCAATGGGAATTTGATGATGCTACCTGCAGATTAGTAAAAGCGAACAAAGCTAGAAATATGATCAAAATTGCTCAAAACGAGACGAAATTCGAATGACAACCTATTTAAACATCATAGAATTGAATGCAAAAATGAAAGAAAGCAAATCTGCCATGGAATTCCCATCACTCCGAAAGGGGGCGATTAGGATTGTGGCAGTGTGGGAGGGGGCGCCCATGGGGCAAGCCGCCCGTCGTTTGAGGCCTGATTTCGACACCAATCCACTTGGGATGGGTCCAAAACCTCTTGTGTGGTATTGTCAGAAAATTTGGTGGGATATTGTGGCCAAATGTCAGGTTTTGGGATCGATATTCGTCCTCCCAATAGTCACCCAATGACCTCCCCTCTAAAGGAGATCAAGGATGTGAAAGGCGCAAATCCAAAAGGTGTGAGATGTGTAAATAAAATGATAGCACTTCGTTGCTCTAAAATGCTACTTCTCTTCATATTTTGGGGTGAGGAAACTCACCAATTTATAGACCTGGAGGTCTCTTGAAATGGGCATGCAGAGGCGCCACTTGGCAATCATGCCTTCCCAGGGGGAAGGAGATTCCTCCCTGAATAGGGACTTCATGACTGACCTTGCAAATGCCTCTAACGCTCGAAAACGCTCACCCATACTCCCATGCGATGAAGGAAGCATTGGGTGGCGGACCTGAGCTGCCATTTGTCAAGATTTGACTTTTTGCCCGTCAAACCTGCAATTCGCCCCACCCCGGGGCGAATTCAGAATTCGTCCCTGGGTGGGGCGAATCCTAGTTTGAATTCATCCCAGGGTGGGACGGATACTGAGCAAAGTGCCTGAATGTGCCAAATTGATCTCTGACCTTTCAAAACTACTGTGAGAGTGGTTAGGACCACTGTTTGACCTCTAGGGGCTGCCCTTGGGGCTATGTGTGTCAAAGCGATCAGTGTTTGCAATCACATAATCGGATTGGTGTTGTTTTGGTGTCTACAGATGCCCCTTTTTGGGATGCGCTATGCATGGCGCAGCACCGAGCAAAAATAGATAACCAAAGCACTAATGATTAGGGTTTCTCAGTAACCTAACCAACTTTTGATGCCCCAAGTATGGAAAGGGCATGCATTCTTGAATCCTTGCTTCTGACGAGCGAAGGAACTCAATTCAAGTGTTAACCTTTTTCGGTGAGGTGTTACTTGATCTTGGACATTGATCGGTCATGAATAGGCAAAGGGCGCAACCTTTTGTCTCGTGAGAACCTTGAGTTCATGATTCACGAAATGCCAAGTGATTTGATCAGAGTTGTGATTATTGCTTGTTTACTGCCCCAAGCAGGAGCGTAATTGTCTTTGTCAATGATTCTTTGAATGCATGTCATTTTCCTTAATTGGGTGTGTGTTTGTTGATTGGTGACTAAGTGTGACTACCCCCTCAAGCGACGAATCGATGAGGGAATGACCTTCATGAGAAAAGCGACGAGTCGCTTGACCCAAGATGACTTGTGCAAGGGTGCCCTTAGATGTTTTAGCATTAAGTGTGTGCAGTTTTTCGACATTTAGACCTATTTTTGGTGGGTGGTAACCCTTTTTGCGACGCTTTTTGGAGCTAAAATTGGCAAAAATCCATCCTCCCGTGGAGCGGTCCGGCTATGGTAGCCTTCTTAGGGAGTAGGATAGTGACAATTTGTAACCCCAACATCCTGTTTTGCATGCCCGGGATGTCAAGTGCAACAGCACTCTCATCGGGCAAGTTTATTAGCTGTTTTAGTGCATTTTTGTTCAATTTTTGTTGTTTTTTGAAATTTTTGCCCTGAATTCGTCCCAGGGTGGGACGAATACCAGCTTAGTATTCGTCCTAGGGTGGGACGAGTGCTAACCAGAGTGCTCATCCCAGGGGGAATGAATATAAGCTCAAAAGGGTCTATTTAAAGGTCAAAACTAGGGTTTGGGCTCATTTGCATTCGAATTTTCTTGCGATTTGGAGCTCTGGGGAGGAGGAGGTTAATTCTGCGAAGCGAAGCGCTGCCGAATTTCTCCCGACATCATGAGTGCACAAACCGGATCGAGCGGCGGAGCCGAAGCGAGACCAGTAAGTGCTCCCTAGTGTTATTGCTTTTGTTATACGTTTTAAAACTGCAAGTGTTTTGTTTAATTTTCTTTGTGATGATGTTTTCCAAAATTTAAAATTGAAACCCTGAAACTGAGCTGAACACAACCAAGACTTAGTTTACAACTGAATGACAAACGTAGTTAAAACCTAGGTAAAGAATTGTTATTTTGCTTTTAACTAAAACCCTAGGATAAACGGAACGTAAAACCCTAGTTCTTAGGTTGAGCTGAGTCAGTTTTAAAACGTAGGTTACAACCCTAGGTTTAAAACTGTTATTTTAATTTTATTTTGTTTGTGCAGACTTTGTCAATTTTAACTTAGAATACAGAAATCCTAAGACTGACAATAGGACTGACAAATTATTGTGTTTTTGTTAATTAATCAGTTTAGAGTTTAAAAACCCTAGGACTGACAAATTAATTTTTTTTTGAATTTTTCATTTTGTTTTTAAATTTATCAGTTAGGATTAGAAACCCTAGGACTGACAAATTATTTTTTTGAATTTTGTATTGTTTTTAAATTTATCAGTTAAGATTAGAAACCCTAGGATTGACAAATTAATTTTTTCTTTTTGTTGTTTTGTACTTTTTTTTGTGATTAATTAATCAGTTAGAGTTTAAAAACCCTAGGGTTGACAAATTAATGTTTGTGAATGTTGTATTGTTTTTGGCTGTACATTAGTAGGCAATGTTGTATATTCATGTTATTGTTGTACAATTTTTTTTTTTATTATAATGTTTTTGTGTTGTTTTCTTTTGCAGGTTGTGAAGAGTCGGTATCGTGTACCTACTGCTTTTGCTGAAGCATGAGGGGCGCTAACTGTGGCTGACTGGGAGTGGCTTGATGCCCTTGGGCTCAAGCAGGTGGCTCGACTGGAGCCTGTGGTTGGGGATCGGGCTTATCTGATGGCCCTGATCAATCTGTGGGATCCTCGGACCAACACCTTCCATCTCCCAACAGGGGAGATGATAGTGACCTTGGAGGATGTCTATCGGCTTCTGCGGATTTCGATAGATGGACTGCCGATCAGGACGTCATCGCGTGATCAGCGGACAACTATACTGATACGATGCTTTGGGCATGGGGAGGAACTAGGTGTGGAGGATCCAGTGGAGAGGGGAGAGGGCGACTGCTAGATTGGCAGGATTTTGGTCCGATGGTGGCTGGAGAGGGGGGTGTTGGGAGTGAGGCACGCATTCCTTATGGGCCTCATTTCCAACATGTTGTTGCCTGACTCGTCAGGTGCGAGGTTCCCATGGAACCTGCTGGATTTGGTCTGGCGGTTGGTAGAGTGCCCGATGGAGGCACCGCTAATCATGAGGTGGGGACAGACGCTACTGGCATAGCTCTATGGTGAGTTGTACGAGGTCCGCTATCGAAAGAGGAAGGGGATTAGCTACAGCTATCTATTGTAGAGCTGGGCTTGGCAGCACATAGCGGTGGAGAGGCCAACCGGGTTACCATGGATGACTCGAACAGAGATGGAGGATAGGGATATAGGCTATGTGGTTCTATGGTGGTGGTCTGGGGAGCAGGGACAGAGTCGATGGTGGGTAGGTGTCGTAGGGCACTATGTCGATGCCCTCGCTCGGCTTACTCCAGGGGAGGTGTTCTGGTGCCCTTATCGGGACTGTCCAGCCTGGTCGAAGGCTGGAGAGTGGCTTCGACGGGTACGTAGGGAGCGGTGGCTGATTGGGTGGCATGGGACCGAGCATGAGTTCTTCCCCTATAGCCGGGTGACACGATAGTTTGGGGTGCACCAGGGGTTTCCTGGTGAGCCCGTGGTCTATCGGCATCGGGGGGATGAGAGAACTCTGGACCGACCGGTCATCGTGCCACTGGGCAAGGATTCAGACATGGTGATCGACGTCCCGGACGTGGATGACATCGGGACTACCGTAGAGTACGACCAGTGGTGGGTACTATGGTGATGGCAGGGAGAGGGGCCACTGGGAGGCATGGAGGTGGCAGTAGTGGGTGGGGAGGGTGCCGAGGCACCAGGAGATGATTGGGGAGCTCCTCGGGAGGATGCAGACATGGTGGAGGTGGAGGATGAGGATGTGGATTTGGGGGTTCTGGATCAGTCGAAGATGCAGGACATCATGGAGCAGTGGGAGCCAGAGCAGGCTGCTGTTCCAGAGATGCCCATGCCTCAGGCGGATGCGAAGGACACGGAGTCTAGGTTACGTGCTGAGAATGCATGGTTGGAGGGGCTATTGCGGAGGCACGATGAGGAGTTGGGGGATGCGCTGCAAGAGAGGGATCTCCTGCGCATGCAGCTGGTGGAGTGAGAGAATGCATTGGCTGCTTACCACTGGTAGGATGGGGGTACTGATGCTGCACGGGAGAGGGATCTCCTACGGATGTAGCTGGCAGAGAGGGATAGGGCTTTGGCATGATGCGAGGAGAACTTGGCGATGTATCGCCAGTGGGAGATGGACTCGATGTGGCAATGGTTAGAGCTGGAGGCAGAGATTAGCCACCTTGGTGGGTGGGTCCCTACATTCAGCGTAGGTGGATCGTCACGCCGCTCGAGAGGGAGTGAGACTGAGCAGTCAGCATCCTCTCGACGTAGGCGACTGGATGAGGGGGGGCGAGTAGGCATGATGCAGGGGCTAGCAGTAGCCACCCTGAGGGGTCTCATAGGACCCACACCACGGGGGTAGTTCCCATCGCACCGATCCTGCGTGATCATGGTGGCCGATGCCCTAGGCTTGGGGGTTTTTGAGCTTTTGGATTTTGTTGCGGGGTCAGATGACCGGTTCATTGTAGCCTACGGGCATTTTTGATGATATATACAGATGACTTTATTTTGTTTATGCGAGTGATGATTTGATTTTATGCATGATGAGTGATGAGTATGGATGTATGCATGTTAATTTATTTTGATGGATGCATATGTTATGATGAATGCAAATGTTTTTTAATTTTATGTGATATGCAAAATGGAATGGATGAATTGAATTTGTGTTGTTTGGCGAGGGCACCATAGACTGTTTAGAACTTTTGTGGGGTTTGTTTTTTTTGGCGATTGCTGATGGCAATGCGAGGATGAATGATAGTGCAGTTGGTTTAGAAATGTAGCTAAGGTTTTTTGAGACTCAGACGGTTTTAACTAACTAGCCATGACTGTACTTTATCTTACAAGACTTTTGAACAAGGTATGAATCGGACTTGTCTTTGACCAAGCTATTTCACATCCCTGTGTGTGCAATTGAGTTCATTTATGTGGTATTTGTCAGGATACCGCCGAGTGCAGATAGGTTGTCAACCAAACCTGTACTGAGGATCACCTAATTAGCTCCACTAACTCCTTTGTTGTATTTAGTCGGATTAATCTATGGTGCTATCTAGGATACCATAAGCTAGCTCATCCACATGCAAACATTGATCTGTACACGAGTTAATGTGACAGATATATCATCATGCGGGAGGTTTACCATCAGTGACCGATAGGCTATCCACCAAACCGGTACTGAGGTTTGCCTCATGACCTATCGAAATGCTGAGAGTTCCAGGGATTCAAGTTTGACTCCCTTCTTTTCTTCAATTGTATTGGGATACTTGCTCATTTGTAGTGATAAAAATCATTATTTATTTTTATATATTTTTCTTTTGAGCAAGGGATTTGAATTTTGAGTGATAAGAATCACTATTGTATGTGCCTTTTGATGTATGCACTCTGGTGGTGATGTCAAATTTTTGGAGTTTTGACTTTTTGCAAAATTTTGATGTTTGCAACTTTTTTGAGAACTTGGGATTCTTGGGGAATTGGGTAGGGAAGATGCTTGTCCTTTTGCCAACTCTCAGCATTCTTGGGGTCATTCGCATAGGGGGATGAGCAAGATAACCATTTCGCTTATGGTGACCTGGATTGTTGTGCGGGTTTCATCTTTCGTTCACACAACTTGGGAATTTTTATGTGTTTTAATTTGTGTTGGGATGCTACGTAACAAGGTGTGATCCAAGTAGAACTCTACCTTCGTAAAATCTATCTGACTTGGTACAGTATGTGGCTAGAAAGCTACATGACGACTGAAAGACGAAAACTCTTGATACATTAGAAGACCACTGACTCTGGTGTGGTAAAAAGCAGTGAATGGCATTTTTTTTTTGATGGACTGCTTATAAAATGGAGAAATGTGGAACAAGATGGACTAGCGGAGTAATTACAGTCTATGGTGCCTTTGACCTGTAAGACCACAAATATGCAATGTATGGATGCGATGCTTAATGCAACTACATATTTTTGTATTTTTGATGGATTGATTTTTGTGAATATGAAGATGAGATGCGAGAAGAGCTTTTTATTGATGAATTTGAGCATGCCTGGAAATGAGATGCAAATTTTTGTTATTTTTGATGATTTTACTATTTTTGAATTTTCTTATTTTTGACCAAGCGATTGTGGGAATCCTTGGAACATTTTGGGATTGACCAAGCGATTGTAGGAATCCTTGGAACATTTTGGGATTGACCAAGCGATTGTAGGAATCCTTGGAGCATTTTGGGATTGACCAAGCGATTGTAGGAATCCTTGGAGCATTTTGGGATTGACCAAGTGATTGTAGGAATCCTTGGAGCATTTTGGGATTGACCAAGCGATTGTAGGAATCCTTGGAGCATTTTGGGATTGACCAAGCGATTGTAGGAATCCTTGGAGCATTTTGGGATTGACCAAGCGATTGTAGGAATCCTTGGAGCATTTTTTTGGGGATATGGCTCTCTTAGATATGGAATGGTCACAAATGACTGATGTTCAAGGGTTCTAGTTCCTTGATTCCATCAAGAGAGGCTAGCCGGTACGTCCCGGGTCCTATTTTGCTATCAATGACATATGGACCTAACCAATTTTTTGCGAACTTGTCCCTTAGGTGGGACGGCAAACTAGAGTTCTGTTGGTTTTCTTTTAAGACCAAGTCACCAATCCGAAAGTCCCTCAGGTGAACTTTCATGTTGTAAGCTTTCTTAAGTCGCTCTTGATAGATACGTAAATGCTCGAGAGCATTAACGCGTCATTCATCAAGCAACGTAAGCTGGTCTAACCAGGCCTACCATGCAGCATCATCATCGATGAACTCTTGCATTGATATGCACAGGGAAGGAATTTCCAACTCGAGAGGCATGACTGCCTCGGAGCCATACACGAGCAAAAATGGAGTTGCCCTAGTGGGCGTCCGAATGCTAGTGCGATAAGCCCATAGGGCAAGTGGGATTTGGATGTGCCAATCCTTATGACTGTCTATGACCGTCTTTTTAAGGATGGCAACTAGCATTTTGTTTGACGCCTCTGCTTGCCCATTTGCCTACGGATAATAGGGTGTCAAAAAACTATGCTGAATTTTGTACTTTGTGGTCAAAGCATGCACGTCTTTGTTCTTAAATGACGTCCCATTATCCGAGATTATTTTGGATGGAATACCAAAATGACATATGATGTTATGTAAAATGAACTCCACAATGCGGGGTCCTGTCGTAGAGGTAAGCGGAACTGCTTCCACCCACTTGGTGAAATACTTTGTGGCCATTATGATAAACGTGTGACGGCTTGACGATGTAGGGGAGATCTTTCCAATTAGATCGAAGCCCCACTACAAAAATGGCCAAGCAGACTGGACTGTCTGCAAGGCCTGGGAAGGTACGTGCATCAAATTGGCATGATGTTGACACTTCATGCACTTCTTGACATATGCGCAACAATCTCGCTCTAAAGATGGCCAATAATAGCCCATGCAAAGAATGCACTTTGCGATGGCCATACCACTGAAGTGGCCACCACATGTACCATCGTGCGCTTGGGCGATCGCCCAAGTGGACTCTTGCTGGTCCAAGCAACGAAGGAGGATTCCTTCGTAGCTGTGATGGTACAAAATGTCTCCTATCAAGACATACTTAGCCACTTTCTGCTTGAATGCTCATTTTGTGGCATGCGTCAATCCAAGTGGGAGATTACCTAACTTGAGGTAGTCCCTAATGGGTAAATACCAATCCTGCTGATCGAAAGCCTCGACGGTATGAACAACCAATCCCTCTTGAAGTTCATCCCTAGCAAACGCTGAGTGGGAGAGAACTTGTAAGAATAGCGTTGTGTTGCTATTAATGGGAGTAGGGGAGAACAAGGACCCCTAGTTGGCATGTTTTAGATGATCGTGGATTCGAGAGAACTTATCCGAGGATGGTTCAATCTGGATCATGTGGATTCCTGGCGTCAAGTCAGAGCTTGCACGCTCCATCATGGATTGCGATAGTGTTTTGACTTGAATGGTTGTCATATCACCAGAAAGGTCTTGCGGGATTAGTGACCCCAAGGAGGCCATAGTGTCCGCAAAATGATTCGATGACCGAGGGAGTGCCTCGATGTCGTACCACTCAAGTTTTGCCAAGAATTTGTCCACAAGGGCTTTATAAGCCTTACAGAACTGGGCATTTGCATTGGAATACCCCTTTGACTTGATTGACAATTAACAACGAATCACCAAAGATGTTCAGTCATTTGATGTTCATGGTGATTGTTGTCTGAAGACCTATGAGCAAGGCTTCATACTCTGCATTATTGTTGGTGCATGGGAAATTTAATTTAAATGACAGGGGCATTGGAGCACCCTGCGGTGTGAAGAATACTATTCCCGTGCCACCACCTTGCTCACATTTAGAACCATCAAAAAATAGGGTTATGTCAGCCTGTGACTCAGGCTCATCAGAATCTGGCGATTCTGAGACATGGAAGACCCCATCATCGGGTAGTTCTATGACCAGAGGCTGATCGTCTTCGAGAGGAGCCTCTGCTAGTTGATCGGCTATGACCTGTCCTTTGATGGATTTTTGTCCAATAAACTCTATGTCAAATTCCATCAACAACATGATCCATTTCGTCGTGCGACTACTATGATAAGTACGACTCATCATGTACCGCAATGGATTCTCCTTAGACACAACATACGTAGTGTTGCTCAGCATGTAGTGGCATAGCTTTTTGGTAGCAAACACCACTGCCAAGCAGAGTTTCTCGACGTATGCATAGTTAAGTTCATAACTGACCGAGGTGCGGCTAAGATAGTAAGTAGCCTGTTCTTTGTGAAGTTCATTCTTCTGGGCCAGCATGGCGCCCAATGCCACCTCAGTAGCTGAGATGTATAAGTAGAATGACACTCCTGGTCTAGGTGGTGCCAATACTAGCGGTGAAGCCAAGTATCATTTGATGTCATCAAAGGCTGACTGGCACTCGTCATCCCAGTGAAATGCTACCCCCTTGTGCAATAATTTGTTCATGGGTCGGCACTTGTCAGATAGCTACGCTATGAAGCGCTTAATTGACGTGACCTTTCCTTGTAGACTTCTGAGCTGCTTAATGGTAGTTGGGGGAACCATTTCAAGGATTGCCTTGACTTTGTTTGGGTCCACTTCGATGCCTCACTTTGAGACTATGAAACCCAAGAGTTTTCTAGATGTGACGCCAAATACGCACTTCTTGGGATTCAGTCTGACTTTATGCTCCATGAGGCGATCGAGGATCTTGCTTAAGTCATCGAGATGATCTGGGCGTAAAAGAGACTTGGCCAACAAATCATCCATGTAATCTTCCAAAGTTTTATGCATGTAATCATGGAAGATGTACGTCATGGCACGTTGGTAGGTGGCACCAGCATTTTTAAGGCCAAAGGGCATGACCTTATAACAAAATGTCCCCCAAGGCGTTGTGAACGCCATTTTTAGTTGGTCCTCGGGATTGATACGAATTTGATTGTATCCTGAGAAACCATCCATGAGGGATAGCATTTCGTGACCTATTGTAGCATCTACCAATGCGTCGATGCTTGGCAAGGGGAAATCATCCTTAGGACTCGCTTTGTTTAGATCTTGAAAATTAGTGCATATGTGAATCCTCCCGTCGGGATTTTTGATGGGCACCATGTTGGACAGCCATGGTGGATAATCCATGTAGATGACAAACTGTGCATCCAACAGCTTTTGCAATTCATCTTTGACCATCAAGGCCACTGTTGGGTGCATCTTACGTAGTTTTTGCTTAACTGGCTTGATTGTCGGATCAAGCGTTAGATTATGCGTGACTAGCTATGGATCTAGCCCTGGCATGTCTCTGTATGACCATGCAAAAACCTCCTTCTTCTCTTTGAGAAGGGCAATGTAGTCGGCTTGCTCTTCGGGGGATAAGCTTACCCCCAGCTTGATAATCTATGGATTCATTGGATCCAAGCCGATGTCTACGTCAGTCGTCTCCTCGACCGACATGTGGGATCCATCCTCCAACTGATGTGGAGTTGGGATCAAATGGATATCATTTGCTGAGTTTAAATCTACGTTGGGAACCTCGGGTTCCTCTTCGACATGAAAGATATCCTGAGTTGTCCCTGGGGTAAAATGAGGCATTTTACCGAAAGGCCAATACTCTGATGGGGATGGAGGTGAATTGACGTGATCCCAGTCAATGGCATCTATGTCTAGATGCAAGGACCATGTCTGGATCGGCCGGATTGTGGATGGGTGCGGTTAAGTCAATGGAGATCATGTGGATGAAATGATTTTGGTCTCCATTACCATGGGTGTGATGACTCAAACATTCTGGATGTTCTATGTGCTCTAGGTCTGGCTCTAGGGGTACTGGCATGAATGGATCGGCCCTATGTGCTAATAGGAGGACCGGGTCTACCCTCGACACTGATATCACCCTAGGGTCTTGGAGTGGAAGGTGCTCTTCGTGTACCTGGAGCAGCGGATCCAACACTTGATCCCACCCTGCTGGGTCTACGTACCACTCATGCCCTGGCACTATGCCCATCTATTCAAATATGTCATTAATCTCCAAGGGGTATGGTTGCGGTCTCTGTCGCATGTGATTAAGATATGTCATTTATGTTTCATCTTCATAATCACTATCGAAGATCCAAAAGCCCTCGTTGGCTTTGACAACTATTTGAGGCATTACAGGCTCATCCTGCTCGAGTGAATTAATTTGGCCCCATTGTGGTTGTTCCACGCTCCGTGGGGGGCCTGATTCTCTCGACGTGGCACTGGCTCGATTGGAGCCTCTAGAGGGAACATTGTCAGGAGGGTCTCTTGATAGTTATTCATGGGAATCACTTGTGAGTGATCACTATCAGATTCGAAGGGATCATATGACACTGGTTCATATTTTGATTCATCCTCCGAAGATCCTTCTTGACACTATTTATACTTTCCTTGAAAGTGAGTCCCCGAACTTTCACCTCTCTCTAGCAAAGGAGAAGGGTTATTGATGTTAACAAGGGTGGTTGTTGACCATGGGAGGTAATCTCCCAATGTATATGTTGTGTTTGGGTTGGCATAAGGATCTGATGCCAATCCACCCTTGTTGCCTATCCCTAGGCCTTGCATGTTTTCCACCAAGATGTCCAAGGGCAGGGGGTGGTTGAACCCTACTCCCGACTTGTCATAAGGCATTTGGTATCTTGGCTGGCAAAGGACACGCACTCCTTGCTCATACTTGCCTAGCCCGTATCCATGCCAATTGCATTGGCCAAGATATCTCAGAGCGAAGTTCAGGTTAGACAGATAGTTGACATCTTCTGCAAAAGGCTCTTCATCCTTGTCCTTTTGCATGCATGGCTCAGTACCATGATCAAGGCCCCCATACACAAAATTTTTTAGGTTCGACGGGTAGCCTAAAGGAACAATTGTACCGATGGGGAGGTGAGGTCTCCCCATGTCTTGCATGGACTCTAGCACGATCGTTGCTACAACATTCCACACTAGATACTCCCCTAGGCCCGTACTGGCCATTTCAACAGTAATTGTTGGCGATTGAGAGGGAGGGAACGAAAGCTCTTCCTGAGTCCATTCCATGTTGGGTGGACTAGGAGCCTCAACTTCCATTGTGCTAGGCATCTCTTCGGTAGAGATGGTTGATATTGTTGGCAACGCCTCTTCCAGGGGTTGAGCCTCTTCCAGGGTTTGCTTCCCTTTGTCCTTCTGTTTAGCCATGATAGGTGGCATTGGTGGTGAAGGAGCTGACGATGAAGATGCACCTGGCTGGGGTTTTGATGGATTTATCACCAGTGGTGCTTGTGGCATCGGACCCTGTCTAGATGGATTTAACTAAAAATCCAAGTGCATCGATGGGAGGGTCGATTGTGGCATCAAATGCACCGCATTGCAATATTTGAAGGGTTCTAAGTCTGTCGGGACTACATGTACTTCCCCTTCAAATGCATACTTCAAACACTGGTGAGCTATCGAAGGGACACACTTCATGTCCCTGATCCATGGCCGCCCTAGCAATATGTTATACGCCATCTCGCCTTCCAAAATATGGCACAATGTAGGTATCGTCTTTTGTCCTACTTGAATGGGTAAGACAATTGTGCCAACTATCGAGCATATCACATCATTGAATGCTCACAGTGTATATGTGGAAGTCATGATGTGAGAGGCTAGCAACTTCAGATGTTTCAATGCTATTGTGGTAATGATGTTACTGGATGAGCCAGTGTCTATCAACACCCTCTTATACGAGATCCCGTTGACCCACGCGATAACGTGCAAGGGTGGATCTGCCATGTCATCAGACACTGATTTAACTTCATCTTCTCGAAAGGTGATGACTGGCTCCATGCATCATTTGACATGTCCCACAAAGTTGTTGAAGGAATTCGCTTCGTGGGGCTGCAACTCGATGGCTTTCAAAATCTCCATGAGAGCTTCCCGATGGGGTGCTGATTGCTGTACAAGCTCATATATGGAGAGCCTAGCCGACGTGGTCCACAAACTCTATGTGAGTTTGGTCCGAATCATGGTCGCGGGTCTAGGTGGAGGTAGTTGCATGGGGTGTTGTTGAGGTTGTGACATTGATGGAACCTCTCTTGTGGCTGCCTCGAGGGCAACTCCTGGGTATTTCTTGTTCCTAGTCACTATGCTTATCATTCCTACATACCCTTGCATGGGGAAATTTTGTTGCACCTCATTGAATTGAAGGGGTTTTGCCTATGCCTCATGGGTAGGCAAGGGGTCCTTGAAAACCCCCATCTGCTGGTTGTTTTGCGCTACGGGGTTGTCCACTACCAATGTCTTATTGTCAATCAGGTCTTGTATCAATCCTTTGAACTTCCAACATGCATTCAGGTCATGTCCCCTTCGCCTGTGGAACCTACAATACAAGTCCTCTTTGTATCCCTTAGGCTTGGGAGCATTAGGATCTATGGTTTGAATCTCTGGAAGGGTGATCAAGTTCGCCGTTGACAAGCGGTCAAATAGGGAGTCCCTAGACTCTGTATAAGGTGTGTACTGTCGCCTAGGGTGATGCTATTGATTTTGCTCCTGCTTCTGATTTTCTCTTTCATAATTGTTAGGAGGCACTGCCTGATAGTTAGCCTTTTGAGGCTGTATTTCTTGTGCAGGCTTAGGGACATTTATAGCAACTTGATTAACCATAACGGGTTTTTGTTGTGTAGTCCGTGTCTTTGTGTTCTTGTTCCATTCTTTCTTCTTAGGTTTGGCAATTTTGCCATCCTGTATCTTGATCTCTTCGATAATTTTGGCTTGCGCCAGAGCTTCCTCTAAGGTGGCATATTGCTACAGCTACAATAGCACAGAGATTGATCTCAAACAACTTCGTGAGAACATTTGTGTAAGGTCGAACATAGGGGGGAGGTAGGGTAGCTTGGAAAGCAAAGTCCTCCATCGATTCTCGTAGGCCGCCATGGTCTCTTCCTCATATTGCCTGAGGCTGGCCAGGTCACTTAGTGACGCCTTCTTCTTGGTGTTGAAGGTGAAGCATTCAAGGAATGCATCCACTAACTGATCCAAGTTATTGATGCTATGCTTCGGCAACTGGGTGAACCAATCCGAGGTAGGGCCCGCGAATGTGGTTATAAATGTCCTTAGCAATAGTGCATCATTGTCTTGAATGCCAAAGCATTGGCTCAAGAATCTTGTCACATGCTCTTGGGCATCCTCTTCACCCTTAAAGACTGCCAACTGAGGCAGCTTGAAGTGTTCAGGGTAAGGGGGTGCAGGCACTAACGGATGCATAGGATGACTACGGAGTTGGCGTAATGTGGGATTTTGGGGCCCAGAAGCTTTGGTTTCCATAGACTCCAAATGCTCTAGCAACGCTTTGTATGCATCAAAAGATTTAATCTCTTCCTCTTTAGTTTGCTCTCGTTGTGGGTTGTGGGAGACTTGAGGCCTATGGGGGGTGGCTGGATAGCAACCCCTCCGCCTTGGTAGGGCATTTTGGCCTGCTCTACTTCTTGTTCATACTCCTCGTAAACTTCCTGAGGAGTCTCTGGGTGAGACCTATGACCCTGGGTGGGTCCCAGTGGAGGGTACCCATCGTTGTTCCGGGGAGTGGCCTCCCTCTCAGGTCTAGGGGGTCTCGGAGGTAAAACTTGATGAGGTTGCGGAGACCTATCTTGCACCAAGGGATTATGCCTCTCATATGGTTTTGATCTTTGGGTGCGAGGGGTTGGAACCCTCTCAGGTAGGTTATGAAGCAGCTCGTATGTTTAGCATTGAATGCACTCCTTGCTAAGGCAGTATAGACGCTCTAGCTGTTATTGATCTTGCTCAAGCCGTGTGATCTGGGCTTGGCGAGTGGCATGTCTGGCGACTGCCAGGTCAATTTGGTCCACCATATTGAGCCTAGGAGGCCTGGATGCCTCTCCTATACATTTACCTCGGTCGTGATGATCCGAGATCTCAATGGGTTGCTTCCCTCTATCGAGGTTGGTGGCATTTACCCGAGGCTCTGGCCTCAATGGGTAACCATGGTATCTAGCAGGTGCGGAAGCGCATGGCTCCCATGCTATACATTGCTCTCGAGGAATGTGATGGTCTTCCTCGTACTCCCTTTTGTATGCGTGAAAGGGGTGTGCGGAGTTAGCTCGTCCTATTTGGAGAGCCCTATGCTCTGGGGTTTGTCTATTGGTTCTAACAGTGATGGGGGGCAAAGGAGGGACGCCATAGTCATGTGGCCTCTCCTCATGGACACTATGCCACTCTAGCACTTCATCGCATGGTGGCCACTCATATCTAGCTTCTAAGGGAGATTTTCTTTCTATGTTGAGTGCCACGTGTAAGGATTCTTCCTGAAAGGGGCTGTGATGAATGGGTGTGTCCCCTAGAGGGGTGTCCCTATAATTCCACCTTGACATGGAATGATGTGGACTCTCTTGTGGGTCAGGCCACCAAGGCGGTATGGCCAAGTCCTTAGGGCTAAAGCGGAGGTGACTTGTGCCCCCTCCTTGTACACTTTTCATAGCTTTTGCCCTTGATTGGGCTTGGCTACGGGTGTACACCATGGTGTTGCTCTTCTACAAGCTAAGTAGATTTTTATCTCTTTTATGATTTTTTATGCTACACTTAAATAGAAAGGAACACACACATACACAAACAATGATTATCTCGTTTAAAGATTGAGAGTGTGTCCTAAACCTGGTTTAGTGTGTTTTGTTGTTGTTTTTTAAGGTCTTTGTAAAGAACATTTAAATGCAAAATGAGGGCTCTTATGACTCCCAAAATTGGTCGCCCCTTCGATATACCATTGCTAGACCGATATACCAACCTCTCTATATACCCGCCCTTACGTGAGGGAAACTATAGGTACGTGAGAGCAGATGGTACGTGGAACATAGGCGGTACGGAAGGGGAATCGCCTTGTTTATGACACCTACCATAGAAGACTTATCCTCACATGCTGGGAATCACCCCAGCTACACTCGGTCAGCTTTCATCAGGATTTACGTCTAGCAACAATAGCGATCGGGGTTTATGAATGCAAAATTCAAGCCAAGGTGGTGATGAAATCCACCGTTGGTCTTGATCAAGGGCTGGGGTTTTACGACTAGCTCCTTGGTGTTTAAGTTTCCACGTGGTGTGTGGGGTTCCTTTTATTATGCATGGAACAAAATAAACATGCAGCAAAACTTTTCCTAAGCACGCAAAAAGAAACCAAAAAATAGAAAAACTGAAGACAAAAAATGACAGGAAAAGTGCAGAATTCTTACCTCTTCTCTGCCCGAATCTGTCGGTTCTGAGTTTCTGCCCAAAAATCTCACAGGCTGGAATTCATCCTAGGGTGGAATGAATTATAGGACTGTATTCATCATAGGGTGGGGCGAATTCCC
Source organism: Wollemia nobilis (assembly GCA_028583015.1). Taxonomy (NCBI): domain Eukaryota; kingdom Viridiplantae; phylum Streptophyta; class Pinopsida; order Araucariales; family Araucariaceae; genus Wollemia; species Wollemia nobilis. Next base: position 37,299 of record JAQPPZ010013459.1, read on the forward strand.
ATTCGTCCCTGGGTGAGACGAATTATAGCTCTGCATTCGCCCTTTGCTAGAACGAACAACAGTCAACGTATGAAAATGCGGTACCTGCAAGAAAAAAACCAAGTTTGGATCAGATCTCTGATCTTAAAAATAGAGGACAAGGTCCCACCATGATCGCCACTGAAAGCATGAGGATATGAAAGCTAAAATGGAAAGCTAACATGCAATATACGAACAAAGAAACCAAATCTTAGCGCTAAATCCTAGAAACTTTGAAAGTGCATGAAAAGAGGGAAAAGCACGAGTGAATCAAAATGAAACAAATAGGAATAAAGAAGACAACCCTTTTTATTGATATGTTTCAAACTCAGTTACAATGCGCATCCTCCCCTTTCAAGGGCTAGGAGCGTTTAAGCATGAGTTCTTGTTACATCCATGGGCGCCTTTCCTTCTTTCGCGTGCCCACATGTAAAATGGGTAGACCAAAATGTCGTCACTGCTTGGAATGATGAGTCTTGACTCCTCGCTACTCCTCCGATGTCCAAACCCTATGTTCAAAGGAACAAGAAATGGTCAGTAGCACCTACGGATGAAACAAAGCATGCAATCCCCAAGCCTACGATAAATAAATAAGAAAAATGAATTAAACTATGACTAAAACAAGTCCAAATGCTATGAAAATTTTATAGGGGCATCAAGATACCACCATGAAGGTTCTGCAAAAATAACATTCAAGAAATTCCTCACCAATTTGAATTCGCTCCGGGCGGGACGAATTCACCTACAACAAAATGCCGAAAAGATACTATCCCAATGTCCTACCTAGGAAGCTCCAAAAGACCTACAAACTTGGGATTAGCTAATTGGGGGAATTTTGGGAAGACCCAGATGGTCATATTTTCCCAATTTGGCCTCCATAAATGGGAATTTGATGATGCTACCTGCAGATTAGTAAAAGTGAACAAAGCTAGAAATATGATCAAAATTGCTCAAAACGAGGCGAAATTCGAATGACAACCTATTTAAACATCATAGAATTGAATGAAAAAATTAAAGAAAGCAAATCTACCATGGAATTCCCATCGCTTCGAAAGGGGGCGATTAGGATTGTGGCAGTGTGGGAGGGGGCGCCCATGGGGCAGGCCGCCTGCCGTTTGAGGCCTGATTTCGACACCAATCCACTTGGGATGGGTCCAAAACCTCTTGTGTGGTATTTTTGACAAATTTGGTGGGATATTGTGGCCAAATATCAGGTTTTGGGATCAAGATTCGTCCTCCCAATAGTCACCCAATGACCTCCCCTCTAAAGGAGATCAAGGATGTGAAAGGCACAAATCCAAAAGGTGTGAGATGTGTAAATAAAATGACAAGCACTTCGTTGCTCTAAAATTCTACTTCTCTTCATATTTTGGGGTGAGGAAACTCACCATTTTATAGACCTAGAGGTCTCTTGAAATGGGCATGCAGAGGCGCCACTTGGCAATCATGCCTTCCTAGGGGGAAGGAGATTCCTCCCTGAATAGGGACTTCATGACTGACCTTGTAAATGCCTCTAACGCTCAAAAACGTTCACCCATACTCCCATGCAATGAAGGAAGCATTGAGTAGCGGACCTGAGCTGCCATTTGTCAAGATTTGACTTTTTTCCCGTCAAACCTGCAATTCGCCCCACCTCGGGGTGAATTCAGAATTCATCCTTGGGTGGGGCGAATCCCAGTTGGAATTCGTCCCAGGGTGGAAAGGATATTGAGCAAAGTGCCTGAAGGTGCCAAATTGATCTTTGACCTTTCAAAACTATTGTGAGAGTGGTTAGGACCACTGTTTGACCTCTGGGGGCTGCCCTTGGGGCTATGTGTGTCAAAGCGATCAGTGTTTGCAGTCACATAATTGGATTGGTGCTGTTTTGGTGTCTACAAGGTCCAAGGTTCAAACCATGGCATGGGTGAGTGTGTGAGGTTTGGGTTTTGACTCTTCTTAGGAGGTCCAAGGTTCAAACCGTGGCATGGGTGAGTGTGTGAGGGGGTGGGTGGGTGTGTGAGTTGTTGTAACAAGTTGGGGGATTCCTGGTCAAAACCCCCATATCTTAATATTATCATATATATATATATATATTAGAAATAGGATTAAATAAAATTATGGATGTGTCAAAATTTTAAAAATTAGATATAAAAGTTTAGGTTGATATAATGAGGTAATAATATAGGGGAATTGGTAATATTTCATTTATTTTTTTACTATCAACTAGGGTTCAAATCTTGGAGTTATTTCCTATAACTCCTATGCCACCTAGACATTGATAACCCGGTGAGAAGGGGACCACTAGTGGCTTAGGATTGGTATCATCATGATTGAGATAGTGCACACTCAACGAATTCAGGTTAGACTACTACATTTGCCTCACACTCAACAAATTCAGATTAGAATACTACCTTTGCCTCAAATAGGCTTACTTCCAAAGTTTCAACTTAGGTCTCCTATTTGTAAGTTCTAGAACATATCAATTCACCTAACCTTGGGACTAGGAGGTATGATTATGTTATGGCTATGATTCTTGTATGAACATTTACCACCAACACATAATCAATAGTTTACCTTGTTAAAAGTATTCTTAGTAATTAGGGATGAGTGGTGGCTTGAGAATTAAGTAAAATCATGGATGTGTTAAAATTTTGAAACTTAAACATGAAATTTTAGGTTGGTACAAGGAGGCAAGACTATGTTATAGCTATGATGCTTGTATGAACATTTACCATTAGCACAAAATCAATCATTTATCTTGGATAAATAATTCTCTTAATTAGGGTTGAGTGTGGCTTAGTTGTAAACTTTTGTAGAAGAGAAAGCTTATATGCATTGGTAAAGGATAAAACAAAATGTTTAAAATGTTAGATGTAGGAATGATATGAAATGTGTATTAAAAACAAAACATAATTAATTTATTCTTTAAACATGAATTTTCATAGCACATGTACCTCTTATTTCTTTGTACTATTATTATTACTACTATTGGACAATAGCTTGTCATGAATTTGTCATAGACAAGATGTTGAGACTCCACTAGGTGATATTTCATGGTGAATTTGGTGGTTATCTTGTCAAAGTGTGTTAATATTGTGAGTTGATTTAATTAAACATTTTGATTTGTATTTAAAATTTTGTAAATGTTGAGTTTGGAACTTTTTAGATGGGTTTTACTCCATGTCAAAGAGTTTTTATTTTTGTATAGGATTACAATAAGAACTTCTAAATTTTAGGATTTGAATCCCTCTTTAAAATATTTTAATTGTGTAGGTTTGATAATGTATATAATACAAGTTAAATACTATTAAAAATGACAATATGGATCAATAGAATCCATGCACATTGCAATAGTTTAGTCTTGTGAGAATTTGTTTGTAGTGAAAAAGGGAAAGAAGACATGTTGACAATAGTCCCCATTGGGGGACACAAAAATAAAATATGAAAGGATGATAACAATTGGAAATAAAACATATCCATATAAATGTTGGTCAATTGATAGTTGGCATATTTTCATGTTAACTCTCCACATTCTACACTGTAACAACTCAAGTTCTGCCCACTTGGTTGTCCAAACACCTCAACTATTCCCACTTGGTTGTCCAACATTAGAGTTTACCATATGATAATTTTTTTCTTTTATCCAATTTATTTTTGTTCTATTTCCTAGTATGATCATGCTAGATCAATCTTCATGAGTTTCATCCCACTGCAGTCAGAATACTCATGAGATCGAGATTGGTTAGATCCTGTAAAGTTATCTATTTTGAACTTCTCTCTCCTCCCGAGATCCTAAGTTCAGGCAGGGGATTTCTTTTCCTCTAGGGCCCATAACACCAAGAGGTGTGATGCATATTTTCCCCATGTCTTGACATGTTCCAAAATACATATGTCATGTAAGATGTAGCACATACATGCTTGGGATAGAGGATATTTCATTTCTAATGGAGCACCATCTAGGGTCTTACCAATACCCTCCTAACCACCCAAAGTTTTGTGTTGATTAACCAACATGATATCCCATACCATCATATTGTCATATTTACCTAGTCAAACACAATTCACCACTCATCACTAGTAGGGATAACCTAGAAGAGATGCCCATACAACCCTTTATTACCTATCGTTCTGACCTTTTTCCATTAGAAGTATAGTTAGAGATATGGTATTTGCTGGCTGCCTACATGCAAGTGCAATTATTAGGTATTATGCAAAAATGTCTCACCCATAATCTTGAAATAAATTAAGGTTATGCTAGTTGCATGCTCACAAGCACCAATAGCAAATGATATACAAGATTGTCTCACCCACAATCTTGAGATAGGTTCAAGGTTGTCCTACCCACAACCTTGGGTTGCAAAATAATATTGTCCCCTCCACAATATTAATACTTCATAATTTAAGGTTTACCTGAGTTTGGTTTTTAAAATATTATTATTGCACGAAATACAACATAATTCAAGGCTTTGCTACGTTTTAGAAGATGTCTCCTTCCAATTGACTACTCGGATGTTTGGATGGTGTAAAAAAGTAAGTTTAAAAGGCTAATATAAGCATCACATTCAATACTATAGATTTTGATAGTTACTAAAAATAAATTAAACTATACTCTATATATAATTGCTATTCCTTTCAAATAAAAGTTACAATAACATATTCATTAATGAATTAATTTTCCTTAATACTTTATAAATCCTTCTTTATAAATAGAATCATAAACCAAGCTATTCTGCAGTTATCATTTCATTTATAATTTTTAATATCTATTTCAAATGAGCTTAAAGGAGTAATTTTTCATGATGTTAAGCTAAGCAATGCCATTCCTACAGTCAATTACAAAGTTCTTCACTCCCCATTATGTAATCTATCATGGGTTGATTTAAATATTTCCAATACCACATAATCATATAAAATCGACTATGATCAAAACATAATTTCCTTATTTTTATTTTTATTTTAAAATTCACCCACATGGTTATAACAATCATAAATCTTCTAAATTTTTCAAGTTCTAGCTCAAATTTTCATACACTCTCAGTTTCATCCGGTTTATGTTTATCCCATCCTTGCTCAATTTCAAATAACTTTTATGGGTTCCACAGTCTTAAACGTTGCATTCAAACATGGGTTTGAGTTGTAGATTTGTTTAACACAACTCTAGTTTTAATTAAACTATGTTTGCTTTAGCATCATGCGGCGTAAGTTCCTTTCACCCTACGTGTGAACTCACTAGCACACAACCTATTTTTAACACATTTATTTTTCTATCATACACCATAGTTCCAGCTAGTCTTTACTAAAACATATCATTTACAAGTTTCATTTCATAACACATAATAAAATCACCACTCAAGAATTTACAGATTCAAAAACATATTTAGGGTTACCATAATCATTGTTCCCCATTCATCCATAGCATACACAGTAAATGAAACATTCAAGCATGTCATTTATTATATATTATGGTTGTAGTTTTCTTGACGACTTACATCTCTATGTTTCCAAATATCTTAATTTCTCATACGAAGTTTAAGAACATTCAATTGTACAACCATAAATGACATAAATCATAAAAATAAAATTATTGAACCTCATACCAAGTTCAATTCTCATTTCCAAATGATGCTATATTCAAATAGTTTATAACAAAAAATAAATACAAGTTTTTTCTTGAATGCATATCGATTCAATCATCATTTTTAAAGATAAGACTGCATTGCTTTGTTTTTCCTTTCAAAAGGTTGGCAAGTCTATCACATTTATTATCTCAAATCCTTCACTGGTTTTAACCTTACATTAAATACAAAACAATATTGGACATGCATCTATAGAATTTTTTAGATTTTTTGCTCTCTAAAAGGTACAATAATTCATAAACATTACAATGGCTTTGCATTTTGGCATTATTAAATATCCCTCAATGTCAGGTCACAAAATGTCTTCCAACAATAAATTTTATAACTATAGCTTGACTCCACCCAACTATAGAATTTCGATGCAGGTTTTCAGTGACAACTTAGGGGTCAGAGTAGCCAAACTAAAAATGAAATGTAGCTGCTCCTAGCATGCAAACAATATTTCCATGCACATACAAAATTCTATGTAGAAACCACCCATCTCACCATGGGTTTCAACACAACGTCCAAGAAACACCTTCAGCCTTTTTTAATAACAACATGTAGAAGGGAAAAATAAAAAATTTCCTCATAAGCTAAGAACTTAGCTCCTTAACATAATCACACTATGCTTTCCCTTTTTCCACAAGCATTTAAACACATGTGTCAAAATATTTCCACGCATGCACTAATATTTTTCAATTTATATACTTTGTTCAAAGAGCATGGAATGGATTCGCATTCACAAACAAAGAATATATTTATAATCTTGCCACACAAGCACTCATAAATACTCTTTTTTCCCTTCAATATCAAGGCCAACAAATGTAATACCAGAGAACACCAAACGTAGTCATAAATTACAATACATATGTTTTAAATCATGTCATACAGGCTCACATAATTTTATTTCTTCTCTTTTTACTTTCATTACCAGTGAACATCATACTAATTCAAACGTAGAATAGAGCACATAAATTAATTAAATATTTAACTAAATATTTTCAGTTCACTTACTATCCTTTGTAGTCCATTCACTTGCTCTCCACATTCTCTGCTCGTCGTCAATTCCTCTCACCGATAACACCAGGTCTCTCTATCTATTTCCCCCTTCTCTATTTTTTTAAAACAACTTCTTCCACTCCCAGTACACTACCATTCGTCAAGATTCTTCTTCCAAAACATGCTAATTGCCAAGTGTTCTCCACTTCCTCACGTCCAACAAACTGAGCTCAATAATCATTCTTTTATTTTTCGACTAGTTTATATACTAGATATTTTATTAAGTCAAAAAAACATTTCATGGAATTTAATTTAATTGGCTCCTTCCTATAGTCTAAGAGCTCTTCACCTATATTCTCTTTTCATTAGATTATAATTAGTCATAACATTGGTGTTCCTTGTTCCTAAAAAGAAACAATAAAAATTATTTATTGCTTATGCCATCACATTATATTTTCTTGTTCCTATAACAATATATCTTTTTATATGAATGTATTATATATATTATTTCCTTTACATAAATAAATTCTTCAAAACACATATGGCCAAAATACATGATTACCAATTATTTTATTTTACCTCATTTACATTTTTTTTTTCTTCCAAATCATAACACAAAATAATCATATCACTATTCTATTTTTATTTCTTATTTCACAACCATGGCTCCCATGCATTTTAGCATCTTTATCACCAATCAAACATCACAATTGAAAAGCATTAAAAAACCCTACAAATGCAACTACATGTCATGCATCTACATGGACCGTTGGTGAATGTATTGCCTATAGGGTTCTTTGTCCCTATAAACTGGAAAATACATCGTCGCTCATCATTTCCTTGACTTACCTTACACCGAACAATCCTACGGTCCATTGAGAAGACATCATTCTTTTGCATTGTCCTTTCCACTACCATACTTGTCCTCTGCATCCACAGATACATTAGTGGTATCTCATTATTGCAAACAAATTAGGTATATAATAGAGCTTTGGAGGGTTATTACATACTTCCCCCCTAAGATAAAACGTAGTCCCTGTGTTTACACTTCCACTGATGTATTTATTTAAAGAAAAAATAAAACAATATAATCATGATTAATACAAAATCGATACAACACATCAATAAATTTATATTTTTCCAAGGCTAAATCATCGTGCAGTATTAATATCAAACATACCCAACATCAAATACACTTATCATACTTCACAAACCAAGTTATGATAATATCATTGTTCAAACAAAATAGAATCATACCATGGAAATAACACTATTTAAGCTATTCAAATAAAAATGGAAACTGTCTTTTCAGAATGGCCACATCTTTCCACATGACACTATTTTTAGAAAATTGGTCCCATTGGACCTTGCATTGCTCAATATTCCACTTCCTCAGTTGTTTAGTTTGATATCCATTGATCTTAATAGGTTGCACTTCAATGTGTAGGAGGTCATCCATCTGCAAATGTTTAACATTCCAAACATGCGAGAGGTCAAGAATATATTTCTTCAGAAGGGACACATGGAATGTATCATGATTTTTTTACAAATTGGGTGGCAAGTCTAATTTGTAGGCAACTGGATTTAATTTTTCAATAATTCAAAAGGCCCTACAAATCGTGGGCTAAGCTTAGAGAATTTGATAGAAATTTTGGTAGGTTTAACTCTTAGAAATACATTGTCTCCCATAGAGAATTCCCTGGGTGTTCTCTTAAGATCTGCATAACTCTTTTATCTATATGAGGCTTCTTTGAGACTTTGACGAATTTTATTAAGATGATCTTCCATTTCTCTGACCATGTTTGACCCGATCATCACTCGATCCTTCGTATTACTCCATGTTAGTGGTGTTCTGCACCTCCTCTCGTACAAAGCCTCAAATGGAGCCATGCCTAGGTAAGTATGGTAACTATTATTGTAAGCAAATTCTACCAAAAAAAGGTAATCTTCCCACTTTTTTTGATGATCCATACAATACATGCATAGCATATCCTCTAAGACTTTATTCACCCTTTATGTTTGTCCATATGTCTCAGGATGATAAGCAGTACTAATGTTGAGCTTTGTTCCCCATGCTTGACGTAAAGTCTACCAAAATAGGATGTAAATCGAGAATCCTTGTCCGATATAATTATTTTAGGAAAACCATGTAGCCATACCACTTCCCTGGTAAATTTTTGGGCTACAGTGGGAGCTCCATATTTAATATTTCTAGGCAAAAAATGTGCCACTTTGATCAATTTATACACTATCATAAAGATGGCATCATGCTGAAAATGATTTATGCTAAAAATTATTTTTAGATAGCCCAACAATAAAATCCATAGTCACAACCTTCCACTTATGTTGTGGAATATCATGTGAAAATAAACGTCCAGCTAGATGTAAATGTTCAAATTTCCCTTTTTGACATTCTAAAAATTTAGCCACAAACTCTGCAATGTCCCTTTTCATTCTTGGCCAATAATATTTCTTTTTCAAATTCTCATACATATTTACATACCCTAGATGAGAAAAATAAGGAGCACTATGCACCTCTTGCAGTAGCATATTCCTCATATCCTGATCATTAGGTACTACCGCCCTATTTTTAAACAATAATGTATTTTCCCAAATTCTAAATTCCCTTACTTTATCAGAATTTTGCAGAACCATTTCTCAATACTTTTGAGAATGTTCATATTGAATTTGCTTTTTTTCTAATTTGGTCAATTATAGCAGATTGACATTGGGACATAGCATTGATATGTCTCCTTCTTCTTAAAGCATCCACTAACTTATTTTTTTTTACCTTTATGTATTCTATATCAAAATCATATTCTGCCAAAAATTCTACCTAGCGTCTTTGTCTGACATTAAGTATTGGTTGGGTAAAGATGTATTTTAAACTTTGATGATAAATTCTAAGTTCAAAATATTTTCCAAGTACGTAATGTCACCACATTTTTAAATCCTGCACTATAGCATCCAACTCTAAATCATGTGTGGCATAGTTTATTTCATGTTTCTTAAGTTTCTAAGACTCATAAGCAACAACACCATTTTATTGCATGAGAACTACTCCTAATCCTTCCAAGGGGGCATCAGTATACACTATAAATGGTCATGTGGGATCTTCTATTTTGAGAATTGGTGTTGATGTTAGCTTTTCTTTAAAAGTTTTGAAATCCTCTTCACACCGTTTTGTCCATTTAAAAACGTTTCCTTTTCTTTGGAGATTGGTTATTGGATAAGCTATCTTAGAATTTTTTTGAATAAATCTGTGATAATATCCAGCATTCTCATAAAAATTTGCACTTTAGACACATTTGTTGGAGCAGACCAATCAATAATAGCCTCAATTTTCTTTGGGTCAATAGCCACCCCTTCTGCAAATAATACATGAACCAAATACTGAACCTAGTTTGCATAAAATTCACATTTGTATAGTTTTCCATATAGTTGATTCTTTATGAGTATTTTAAGAACAATTTTCATATGTGAATCATGCTCTTCCTTGCTTTTAGAATAGATCAATATATCATCTAGGAATATCAACACGAACCGATATAGTTGTTCACAAAATACACTATTCATCAAATTCATAAAAGTTGTTGGAGCATTTGTCAATCCAAAAGGCAACATTGTAAATTCATAATGACCATATCTAGTTCAAAAAGCAGTTTTATGGGTATCTTCTTCCTAGATTCTCAATTTATGATAACCAGATCTAAGGTCAATTATGGAGAAAATTGTGGCTCCTTTTAGTTGATCAAAAAAATCATCAATCCTGGGCAAAGAATACCTATTCTTAACAATCATCTTATTTATCACTATATAGTCAATACATAGTCTTAAAGTTCCATCATTATTTCGTACGAACAAGACTGGTGCACCCCACGGTGAAACACTAGGTTTAATATGTCATTTTTCTAAAAGTTCTTGCAATTGAGTCTTAAGTTATTGCAACTCTATTGTAGTCATTCTATATGGCGCACGCGCTATAGGGGTTGCTCCTGGTAAAATTTCTATAGTAAAATCAAACTCTCTTTGGGGTGGAAGACCCGGTAATACCTTACGAAAGACATCCCAAAAACCATTCAATACCGTATAGGTTTGAAAAATACCTGTTCCAGACTCATTTTCCTCCTTTTTATTAATTTTATCCATAAATATTTTACTTCCCTTTCTCTGTGCTCTTTTAACTTGCATTGTTGTCAAAAGGTGGGGTTCCACAGATTCATATTTGCAGCAAATACAAATCCTATGCTTAGTATAATCAATAAATTTCATTCATATTTATGCGCTTTGATCCAGTCAACACCTAAAATTATGTCAAAGTCATGCAATGGAGCTACATATAAATGCCATCGGTTTTGTCCTTGAGGTAGTATTATTTGAGGATCAAATATATATTGATTGACAGTATAGGTTTGCCTAGACCCATACTCAACTTTCCACCCATTAGCCATAAATCTAGGTTTTTTTGGTATATCCCTTGAAATATTTGGTGAAATAAAACTATCAGTTGCTCTAGAGTCAACTAAAATGTAAACATTCCTATCATAAATTTTACCTTTCAATAGGAAAGGTGTTGCTTGACCATTGAGTTTAGAATTACCTATTGCTGCATAAATCTTATGAGAAGGTTCCACAGCTTCCTTCCTCTTATCAGCTCATAATGGATATTTATCAGCATAATGAGGTTCTTCACAAATCCATAAACCATTTCACAGTGCCCACTCTTTCTTATTCCCCTCATTATATTCCTTATTACCATCTCTTGGTGCATTAGCTCTTTGATCATTTCTATCCCTAAAATTTATTTGGCCACTTCGATAGTTTGAATTTCCCTTATTTCCTTGATATCTATTATTATTCTTATCAATCTTGTTTCAATTTCCATTGCCACGATTCCTAGTCCAATTCCTATCCTTTTTTTTTGGAGCCACATTTTTTTTTGTGACTCTTCCTTTTTGGAGGACTATTGATAATAAGCTTTCTTAACCTTAATATTATCTTCTTCTTGTCAAGCCAAGTCACAGACAATAGTTAAGGTAGCAAGTTTCAACATAAGAATCAGGTATCCAATTTTTGGATGTAATCCTAGGAGAAATTTTTGAATTTTGATCTCATTTCTTTGCTCATACTCAGGCATGTATTTGAGAAATTTCACAAATCACTGATAATATTCAATCATAGTCATATTACCCTAAGTCAACCTTGAAAATTTTTGCAGTTCTTTCAAGGTAAAATTGCGATGTTAAGAACCTATCTTTGAATGCTAACACAAAAGTATCCCATGGGACATCGACAACGTCCACATTGTGAGTTTTCCTATAAGTATCCCACAAATCAGTGACAAATCCTATCAAATGTAAGATTGCCCAAGAGTTTTTTGATTTAGATGATAAGGTTATAACCACAAAATATACCTCCACACTATTTAACCATCTCTCAGCCTCTTCCCCATCACCTTTGCCATCAAATTTAACTATATCAAGCCTTCACATGTCCTTGTCCAACTCAAAACCTACTTTTTTCCTTCCTGGATTAATAGTTATGGAATCCTCAACTATTATTGTTTCTTTTCTTTGGATAGGTTTTCTATTGTTTTTTGTTGAGGGGAAATCAATTCTTGCTATTGAGCCAGATGAGATTTTTGCTGCTCCATATATTCTATAATTTGAGTATTTTGTTGTGCCATGTGTTCAACCATCTGGGCACTTTGGTACACTATTTGTTATTTATGTTGGCTCATTCTCTCCCGCAATAGTTGTACCATCCAAACTATTTTATCCTCCTTATTAACTAGTTTTTTTTCTTCCTCTTTTCTCAAGGACGTGTTGTGGTTTTCTCTAAAACCTCGAGTCTCATAACTTTTTGAATGACTCTTCTAGGATTTTTGGTCAACCCTTACCATTGGTCTACCATAGTTATTTTTGAGAAACTTGCCTTTTGTCTGGATGCCATTGCTTGTTCAGCAAAACATGGAGCCTAGTAAATTTCTCTAAGTTTAGGTGAACACATTAGCAACATGAATTAAGTTATTCATAGGCTTCCTAGATTTAGGATTCACAACCTTCACTCCAATACCTAATGTAACAACCCAAGTTATGCCCACTTGGTTTTCCAAACACCCAAAGTCTACCCACTTGGTTGTCCAACATTAGAGTTTACCATATGAGATTTTTTTCTTTTATCCAATTTATTTTTGTTTTATTTCCTAGTATGAACATGTTAGATCAATCTTCATGAGTGAAATCCCACTACATTTGTAATACTCATGATATCGATATTGGCCAAATATCATAAAGTTTTCCATTTTGAACTTCTCTCTCCTCCTGAGATCCTAAGTTCAGGCAAGGGGCTTGTTTTACTCTAGGGTCCATAACACCTAGAGGTGTGACGTATATTTTCCATGTGTCTTGACATGTTCCAAAATACATATGTCATGTAAGACGTAGCACATACATGCTCGAGCTAGATGATATTTGATTTCCCATGGAGCACCATCTAGGGTCTTATCAATACCCTAGTAACCACCCAATTTTTGATGTTGATTAACCAACATGATGTCCCATACCATCGTGCTATCAAATTTACCTAGTCAAACACAATTTACCACTCATCACTAGTAGTGATATCCTAGAAGAGATTCCCATACAACCCTTCATTACCTCCCGTTCAGACCTTTTCCATCATAAGTATAGTTAGAGCCTTGGTATTTGCTAGCTGCCTATCCACAAGTGCCATTATTCGGTATTATGCAAGAATGTCTCACCCAAAATCTTGAAATGAATTAAGGTTATGATGGTTGCCTACCCACAAGCACCAATAGCAGTTGATATACAATATTGTCTCACCCACAATCTTGAGATAGGTTCAAGGTTGTCCTACCCACAACCTTGGATTGCAAAATAATATTATACCCTCCACAATCTTAATAATTCATAATTTAAGGTTTACCTAAGTTTGGTTCTAAAAAGTTTACTATTGCACGAAGTTCAATATAATTCAAGTCTTTACTACATTTTATATGAACATCTTCTTCCAATTGACTACTCGGATGTTTGGATGGTGAAAAATTTAAGTTTAAAAAGCTAATCTAAGCATCACATTCAATACAAAAGATTTTAATAGTTACTAAAAATAAATTAAATTATACTCTCTATATAATTGCTATTCCTTTGAAATAAATGTTACAATGACATCTGTATTCATGAATTACTTTTCCTTAATACTTTATAAATCCTTCCTTATAAATAGAATCATAAACCAAGATATTCTACAGTTATCATTTCATTTATAATTTGTAATATCTATTTCAAACGAGCTTAAAGGAGTAATTTTTCCTATTGTTAAGTTAAGCAATGCCATTCCAATAGTCAATTACAATGTTCTTCACTCCCCATTATGTAATCTATCATATGGGTTGATTTAAATATTCCCAATACCACAACCTCATATGAACTCGACTATGATCAAAAAATAATTTCCTTATTTTTATTTTTGATTGAAAATTCACCCACAAGGTTATAACAATCACAGATCTTCTAAAGTTTCCAAGTTCTAGCTCGAATTTTCATACACTCTCAGTTTCATATAGTTTAAGTTTATCTCATCCTTGCTCGATTTGAAATAACTTTTATGGGTTCCATAGTATTAGACGTTGTGTTCAAACATGGGTCCAAGTTGTAGATTTGTTTAACATAGCTCTAGTTTTAATTAAATCTTGTTTGCTTTAGCATCCTATGGTGTAAGTTCCTTTCACTCTACATGTGAACTCACTAGCACACAACCTATTTTTAACACATTTATTTTGCTACCATACATCATAGTTCTAGCTAGTCTTTACTAAAACATAGCATTTCCAGGTTTTTCATTTTATAACACATAATAAAATCACCAATCAAGCATTTTTAGGTTCAAAAACATATTTAGGGTTACCATAACCATTGTTTACCATTCATCGATAGCATACACAATAAATGAAACATTCAATCATGTCATTTATTTTATATTATGGCTATAGTTTTCCTTGATGACTTACATCTCTATGTTTCCAAATATCTTAAGTTCTCATACGAAGTTTAAGAACATTCAACTGCACAACCATAAATGACATAAATCATAAAAATAAAATTATTGAACCTCAAACCAAGTTCAATTCTCATTTTTGAATGATGCCATATTCAAATAATTTATAATAAAAATTAAATACAAGCTTTTTCTTGAATGCATATCGATTCAATCATCATTTCTAAAGATAATATTGCACTGCTTTATTTTTCCTTTCAAAATGTTGGCAAGTCTATCACATTTATTCTCTCAAATCCTTTGTTGGTTTTTAACCTTACATTAAATACAAAACAATATGGGACATGCATCTATAGAATTTCTGAGCTTTTCTATTCTCTGAAAGGTAAAATAATTTGTAAACATTACAATGGCTTTGCATTTTGGTATTATTAAACAACCCTCAGCATCAGGTGACAAAATGTCTTCCAACAATAAATTTTAGAACTATAGCTTGACTCCACCCAACTATAGAATTTTGACGTGGATTTTTGATGACAACTTAGGGATCAGAGCGGACAAACTAAAAATGAAATGCAACTACTCCTAGAATGTAAACAATATTTCCATGCACATACAAAACTCCAAGTAAAAACCACCCATATCACCATGGATTTCAACACAACGTTCAAGAAATACCTTTAGTATTTTTTTAATAACATCATGCAGAAGGGAAAAATAACAAAGATCCTCATAATCTAATAAATTAGATCCATAACATAATCACACTATGATTTTCCTTTTTCCACAAGCATTTAAACACATGCATCACAATGATTCCACGTATGCACTAAGGTTTTTCAATTTATATACTTTGTTCATAGAGCATGAAATGGATCGTATTCACAAAAAAATAATATATTTATAATCTTGCCACACAAGCACACATAAATACTCCTTTTCCCTTCAATATCAAGGCCAAAAAACATAATACTAGAGAACACCAAACACGGTCATAAATTACAACACATATGTTTTAAATCATACCATACAGGCTCATAAAATTGTATTTCTTCTCTTTTCACTTTTATTACCAATAGACATCATAATAATTCAAACGCAGATCATAGCACATAAATTAATTAAATATTTTACTAAATATTTCCAGTTCACTTACTATCCTTCATAGTCTGTTCCCTTGCTCTTTGTGTCATCTACTCGTCGTCACTTCCTCTCACCGATAACACCAGGTCTCTCTATCTATTTTCCCCTTAACTATTTTTATAAAACAACTTCTTCCACTCTCAGTCCAACACCATTCGTCGAGATTATTCTTCCAAAACATGCTAATTGCCAAGTGTTCTCCACTTCCTCACATCCAACAAACTAACAATTTTTTTTTTGTTGACTATTTTATATACTATATATTTTATTAAGTCAAACAAACATTTTATGCCCTTTAATTTAATTGGCTCCTTCCTATAGTCTAAGAGCTCTTCGCCTATATTTTTTTTCATTAGATTATAATTAGTCATAACATTGGTGTTCCTTATTCCTAAAAAGAAACAATAAAAAATATTTATTGCTTAAGCCATCACATTATATTTTCTTGTTCCTATAACAATATATCTTTTTATATGAATGTATTATATATATTATTTCCTTTACATAAATAAATTCTTCAAAACACATATGACCAAATACATGATTACCAATTATTTTATTTTCCCTCATTTACATTTTTTTCTTTCAAATCATAACACAAAATAATCATATCACTATTCTATTTTTATTTCTTATTCCATAAGCATGGCTCCCATGCATTTTAACATCTTCATATCCAATCAAACATCATAATTGACAAGCACTAAACAACCCTACAAATACAACTACATGTTATGCATCTACATGGACCATTGGTGAATGTATTGCCTATAGGGTTCTTTGTCCCTATCAACTGGTAAATACACCACCGCTCATCATTTCCCTGAATTACCTTACACTGAACAATCTTGTGGTCCATTTAGAAGACATCCTTCTTTTGCATTGTCCTTTCTAGTACCATACCTATCCTCTACATCCAAAGATACATTAGCAGTATCTCATTATTACAAAAAAATTAGGCATATAATAGAGTAGAGATTTAGAGGGTTATTACATACACTATGATTACACTAATGCATCAACCAATATCTTTAACCATGTCAATCACATGATAATTCAATACAACTATATGTAATTGCATCTTGAATGAAACCCAAATATTACAAAATATATATAGAATGGAAAATTTGCCTAGAAAGCTTTACATAGATAAAATTGTAGAACTATAAAATGATATTTTGTTCTTCTCATACACTAGTAAACCTTAAGATATATTTTCTCTTGTATCCCTTGCAACATATCCATTAGTAAAATTTATTTACTTTCATCAAACCTATTGACACAAAATGAGAAAATCTACCTTATAGAGATAAAACCATGAGTTATAAAAACTCTATCAACTTTTTCCCTCCAAACATGGTGGGTTTTGAGTTTTCCCTAGATTTGGAGAAATATGATTACTTTGAATTATTGGTATCTCCATACTTATGGGTTGAATAGGATACATATCTTGGGGTTCCAATTCAATGAACAACAAATTTCCAAATACTAAGGTAGCTTTTGGGTGTTGGAAAACAAGATTCTATAGGTAGGGATGTCCAAGTCATAGAAGTCGATCAAGTAAAACAAAGGATAGGTCTTGTGATTTAAGATTTCTATAAGAGGTTTTTATCATAAAATAATTGTAGGAGAGATTAACTTTTGGTCCCAATTTAAAAATTAATGGTCATGTTTTAGGAATCCATTACAAGAGCATAAAATGAGAGAGAGTTGGCTTTTTGTCATCTCTTCATACAATGGTAGGACAAGGGAGTATGTCAAAATATGAGGAAGTACTAGCTCATTATCAAATATCTATCCAATGGATATTAATCTATGTGGAGGTACTATTAAAATTTTGATCTTATATTATTAGAATTATCCTTGTTTATTTAATACACATCTCTTAGAATCAAATTGACATATTTTTTGTAAAACTAGTTGATTGTTTTACAATATATTGAGTGTTGAGTGATGGTGGTTATAGTTAGTTTTGGTGATATCAAAGGTGAGATTGTCATTGTAGGGTGTAATAAATATAGAGTAATTGCTATAAATGACAAATTTGAGAAATAAAATAATGGTACTGCATAAACCCTATGTTGTATGGATTAAATGTTGAAGATAAAGTATGATGTCTTGGTAGAGTTCTTCTGCATGATAATGGTCTTGAAAGGAAAATCTAAGGTTAATGTAAGTTTGATCTCATCAAACACATACATATGATAACCTCAAGAGAGAGCTCATCCATAGGATATATTGGTTGTAACAAATAATATACTACAACACCTAGTAAGGGTCCACTACAATGGCATGCATTAGGTTGTATAGTGCATATATCCTTGTAAGATTGGAGAACACAAATGCCATGTTGTGTATGTGGTACAATGACTCTAAAAACATCCTTAAGGATATTTTCAACAACACTAATAGTTTATCATTAATATCATATTAAATATAAACAAAAACCCGTTATACTTTAGGACAAAACACCCTAATTTAATAACTATAATTTTGGGGTCAATTTATGTTTATCAGTTAGAATCTATACTATTTAATAAAGTAGATTCCAAAATGGAATAATTGTGCCTAGACATGGTGACAAAAAAGGGGAAAATAATTTTTACATTTGGAGTTTGGGTCCTTAATATTTTGAGAATTTGATAACAATTAAACTATTTATTTTTGGTTTTGTGTACACTATTATCCACATGATACTCCATATAGCTATCAAAGGGGACCATTAGGACTACCTCAAGGTATTGTTCATGGTGGATGTCAATATGGATATGTGCACAAACAACAAGAAAATAATGTCGAAATGATAAATGACACATGGTGGAAATTCCATGGTGTGATTGTACTAGTAGCAAGATTTTGACAAGAACATCCATAATTAGGTGAAAAATATACCCTATGACCTAACAGTGCATATAAGGGACTCACACTATTGGACTTGTCATACCTTGTGCACTATGGGGACATATGCAATATGTAGTGGTGCCTAGAATATGGTAATCTCATCAATGATAAGGACCAACATGGTTGGATGAAGCTCCATCACATTGTATTTAAGGACTAGCTTGACATCATGAATGCAATTATGTATGATTTGGAGTAGAGGGCATAGGGATGGGATTTGATGTAGGAGGGAGAAGCAAGGCATCAGAGAAAATAACTATAGATAAAATATTAAAGAAGTATATTAATTTTAATTATGTAGATTATGGAGGAATAGATTTATAAATATAACCAAGACCTCATGTTTAATTACTAAATTTTGACTCCTAGTGTT
This sequence comes from Wollemia nobilis, assembly GCA_028583015.1. Lineage (NCBI taxonomy): Eukaryota > Viridiplantae > Streptophyta > Pinopsida > Araucariales > Araucariaceae > Wollemia > Wollemia nobilis. The sequence continues at coordinate 56,349 of JAQPPZ010013459.1, forward strand.
ATTGAATGTAAGCCATGTATTTATGTAATGATGGTATCATTGTAGTGTTCTACATGATCATGCTAGGGAAGAATGATATGGTAATGAGGGTAATTTGACAAGGAGTAATGATGATGACTTGATACCATTTCTCTAAGAACAATATTTTCCACATAGAAATTTCTATATTACCAATCAATATTTATGACTTACCAAAGCTCTTTATCTCTTTTATAGCCTGATTGGTTTGTGTTGGGTGTTCTCCTTGGATGGATGCATTGGCACTTCCTTTGTGGAGATTCTTGGGGTTGATGAGGGGGTTTTTCTAGTTCCACGTGGTTCTTGTGGCACAAATCCTATTTTTTGTTTTTTGTCAACCTTTGGGAATTGATTTCCTAACTAAAGTTAATGAGGTTTTATATTTTAAGTTTTAATTCACAAAGGTTCAAAATTAGTCTGAATTCAAATCCATGAGGATGGTTTCAGTTTTGCATAATGGACCTTATGATACTGATTTGCATAAATTTGTATGCTATGCATCGGGAAAAACCTTCGTTTACCTTTTTTTATGCTAACATCTCATGAATGGGGGTGTATGCTCGTGGTCTTGTCATCATTCCCTGTGGTGGCAGGTGCATTGCTATTTGGTATGCATGAGTGACTGAGGAAGAATAATTTCGGTGAAAATTCAATGTTGTCTTGATGTCATTCTAGTTTCCTCCTTTTTGTGGTCTATAGAACCCTTAGCTATGGGTTATTGATCAGATGACATCTTTATGAGGTTTGTTCTTTTATTTCTCAAGTATAATTTGGCTAGATGCGGTGTATCCAATCCTTCTACCTTGTTGGTTGGTGAACCAGTTGGGTTCAATGGTTTCTTGTCTCCTTTGAGAGTGCTTGTTTCAGTTTGTGGGATCCTCTCAAAACCCTCACCCTTTACCTAATAAAAATAATTATGACTTAATATGCTTTATCAAATATCCATGACACGTGAGGGATACCATAATGGTAATTTCTTCGATTTTCATCTAAGAGACCAAGTTCAAACCCCGGTATGAGGGGACTAGGACCTCTCATAAAAACACATGTAAAGTCAATTTTGAGTTGCAACAAGTACAACGTAGTGGTTAGGGCTTTGGCCTCTCTTTGGGAAGGTGCAAGGTCTAAACCATAACATACCTAAAAGGGGATAGGTTTGATGGTAGCATCCGAATTTTTATCATTTAGCTATCCCAATTTTATGTCCTCGAGGATCAAGGGTCCTGTTGATTTCATTTAACACAATGGGATAGGGTTTATAATGGCAACACCCAATAGTATTATTAATTCTCCTATGTATTAAAAAAACCACATATATTATTCTTTTTTCTGAACCGACAAGAACATATTAATCATCAAGACCTTAGGCAATATGCTTAAAAACTAAAAATCGTAAAGTTTGAGTGCCTTATATCAATGTTTATGATTAATTATGTTTCATTGTTATTATAGGCTATCAAAAGAATAACTAAAAATTGAATACCCAAAAAATATAAATTTTTTATTGCTTCTTCTCTTAACTAAGAAAAAACATGTCTTAATATATATATAAAACAAAACTAAAACATATATTATTTATTTAAAAAAATTTAAAATTTAAAATAAAAAAATAAAATAATTTTAATATTCACAAGATCATAGATTATAAGAGATAATCCTCATTAAAAAAAAATTATTTATCTAAAAGTATTTATCTAACTAAACTCTCATTATTAAAATATACTTTGCAGTTTTTCTCTAAATCTTCTATTTAAAGCTTTAAAAATTTTAGATTTAAAAGAAAAAAATTTCTTAAAAGAAATAAAAAACTTTCAATTGCATATTATAATAAATACAATTACATTACCAATATATAATTAAAATTGAAAATTAAAAACGTCAATCACTTCATTTTCATGACCAATTCTAAATTTATAACCTACCATAATTTGCTTTGAATCATTATATTTAAATCAGTCTAAATTCATAAAAGAATAATAATAACAATCCTTTTACTTTATAAATATAAATTTATAAACATAAATATCTGCCTATTGTCTTTATGGCGGTGGTGTTTTTTTTGTGGATGGAGTTGGACGTAAGACGTATTTATTCACTTATTTTTTTAATAAAAATATATTTTATTACTTTTTAATGGTTTTTACATAGGCAAAGGAAAACCAACCAAATTGAATTAAAGTTATATATTCTATTACTTTCTTAATGATTTTTACATAGGCAAAGGAAAGCATATCAAATTGAAATAAAATTATATATTCTATTACTTTCTTAATGGTTTTTACATAGGCAAAGGAAAGCATATCAAATTGAATTAAATTTATAAAAATGAAACTTACAGTTAACTACGCATGAACGTGCATTCCACCTGAAATAAGCATGTTTATAAGTTTATGAGTATATATCATTATGCATTAACGCGCATTCCACCTGAAATAACGCATGTTTATAAGTTTATGAGTTTATATCATTATTTTCTTAACACCCTCCTTTTCCTTCTCTATATGAAAGTTATATTATGCTGATAAGAATTACGAGTAAAATTTTTAATATTTGTTAATTTGTTATGTCTCGCTAATGTTAAAAACTTGGAAACATCTATTTTATTATAGAATATTTTTAGCTATTTATAAAGGTAAATGGAAAGAAAGTTTATGGGAGGTTAAGGTCTTTAACTCACCTTACTTTAAAGTTCAGTTACTCAAAACTGGAAAGTTTGACAATCATTTTTTCATGTATCTGTTTAGAAGTCTGACTCCTTGAGACATGGTCTAAGCATGGTTTAAACATCTTATCCTCCATAATAATAAATTTCTAGCTTTATGCAGCACTATTCAAGGTCTAGCATTTATGAAGAAAGGTATTAATAGAATTAGAGATATTTGGGATTTAGGTGACTACTTAATTTTTACCTCGAACCAAATCTATAATTATTGCTCCCTTCCCTCTAGGTTCAAAGAGTCTTATGGCTTAGTTGTGGCTTCCATCCCTTGTGATGTCCATATAAAAATGGGAACAACTGCCCATAATATATGGAATGACTGGAGATGGCTTAATGGTCATACAATCTCTTCTATTACTTCTAGTTGGATATACAATTTTTTGTGTGTTATCCTTCTTTAGATTATGAGTTTTTGAAATATAATTTGAAAAAATTTGTATTAAAACAAAGATCATTTACAAGTTGGGATGAGACTTTTCCTAGCCTTAGTCAAAGAGAACACATGTTTACAATAGTAAAAGAAGATTTGCATTGGAGCCAAATCTCTTAAACCATATTTCTACAATGACTGTTCACATGTTTACAACTATAAAAGAAGATCTACATTGAAGCAAAAATCTCCTAAACATTATTTCTTGAATGGTTATCCAAATTAGCTAAGCACTCGGATTTACTCACCAACCTGCCTAATCACCTCATCCTCAATAGCCATGTCACTGTGCCACTGAACCCCTACCTCCTTCTCAGCACCCATCTTAGCCAAGAAGTCTGCCACTTTATTTAGATCTCTACTCACATAAACTGGAATCACATCATCTAATTCCCTCCATAATTCCTTAATTTGAGTGACAAGAATCCTCAACCTCCATGTTTTCAAAGCAAAGTTCCTTATGCAATCTAGAGCTCCAACCATTATTTGAAAATCTGATTCTAGGATTATCCTCCTGTGACCTTGCTTTACTGCCCAAATAGAAGCAGATTTAATATATAAGGCTTCTGCTTCATTATTTATGGCTCTTCCCAAGCCTTGCAGTTCCCAATAGAGCACTATTCCAACCTGATTCCAGCAAACCACTCCAATTCCAACTTTACCCGAATTGCCTTTTGCAGCTCCATTAGTATTAATTTTAATCCAACCTTCTGGGGGTGGTTTCCAACTAGCTCTGTCATATCCCTCTTGCACTTCAACTTCCATCTCCACTGCCCCAATAACAACCTGAGTTTCCACTTTAGCATAGATTGCCACAGTTTCTGTGACTTTGCTCCAAATGAATTGCCAAACTCCATCTAAAGAAGAAAAAGTTTCTCTAAAATTTTTGGCATTTCTCTCCAACCACACTTGCCACCAAATTAAGTTTAATCCAAGATCCCAACCAATACAAAGAGCTTTAGATTTAAATCTACCCCTCTTCCATCTTTCCCAAATATTAATCCGATTCAAATCACCATTAACTTAAATTTTATAATATAAAAACCATCTCTCCCAAATCTAGCACGTGAATGGGCACTCAAACATCAAGTGATCAGCTATTTCCTCACTCTTGTAGCATAAAACACATTGAGATGGACCAATGATTCCCCTACATCTGATATTATCAAAAGTAAGAATTCCATTATGCATGAACTGCCAGGAATTTTTTTTTACTTTCGGCCAACCCTTAGACTACCAAATCTTTCTCCAATCCTCAACTTAATATGTATGAGGAGGAGGCTCTAGAAGGATATTATCATATCCATCCTTCACTGTGTAGACACCAAGGCTCCCATAGCCCCAAGCTAATTCATCTTCCTCATCTCTACCTATGAGAAATCTTTCTGCCAAGATTTTAGTCATGATGGGTGTCAAATCCGAAGGGATTGAAATTGGCCACTCATCCAACTTCTTAAACTGCTTAAACTTATAATCCCCCAGATGACTAGTGTTGAAATAAATTTCAATTTGTACCCACCCTATGGTTTCTATGGATGTTTTTATTGGTTGCAATTCAGGAAATTCAACAATGATAGGTGGGTATTGGTCCCATGAATCTATCCAAAATCATGCCTTCTACTCTCTCCCCAATTTCCAAAATAATCCATATTTTACTACTTGAAATCCTAACTTGAGAGTCTGCCACACTAAGGATCCATTACCTTCCAAAGGGAAATGACCCACCTCATTTGGGTTTACCTGTCCCAAATATTTACTAGTTAAGATTCTACTGAATAAAGAAGTTGGTTGGGAAATCCACCTCCAATAAAGCTTTCCAGCCAAAGCTTTATTATTTAACTTTGATCTTCTCAGTCCCAAACCTCCTTTTACCTTGGTCTGGCTTACTTTATTCCAATATACTAAGGCCCATTTCCTCTCTCCTTTTACTCCTTCCCATAAAAAATTTATAGACATATTCTCCAACTCTTTCCATATGGTATGTGAGACAGCAAGGATAGAAAATTTATAAATTGGCATGGCCTGAATGACTGACTATAAAAAAGTTAATCTACCCCCATAGCTTAACCATTTGTGATACCAATGATTAATTTTGTCCTTGATATAGTCCAAAAGATTCCTCCAGATATCTATTTTTAGTTTTTTAAAATGCAAAGGGACCCCCAAGTATACCAGTGGGAGACAAGTCCTTGTGAATCCCAAGATCTCTAAAATTATGTCCTGAAGCCTTTGATCAAGATTAAAAAAGACCACTTTGGATTTTTTATCATTGATGATTTGGTTTTTAGCCCTATGGTAGACATTAAGTGTATCTCTAATCATTCTTGCTTCCCTAAAGCTGGCCACTCCCACCAATCTTGTGTCATACACAAACTATAGGTGAGTCAAAACTTCCTCACCCACCTTGATACCTATTAGCAAACCTTGTTGTCTTCTCCTCAAGATGAGTCTACCCAATCCTTTAGCCAATATGATAAAAATATAGGAATAGAAAGGATCTCCTTGACGAAGGCCTCGAGTAGCTCCAAATGGTTGTGAGGGAATACTCTTGATTAACACTAAGTATGTTGGAGTAGAAACACAACTCATGACCCATTCTATCCAATCCTGAGAGAAACCAAAGGCTGCCATCATCTTTGATAAGAAGCTCCACTCCACCCTATCATAAGCCTTTGACATATCTAATTTTATGAACATTCCTCTATTACCAGATGTTTGCATTGAATGGATTACCTCTTGAGCTAGAACCACACCATCCAAGATCTGCCTACCCTCTACAAAACCCCCTTGCTCCGAGGAGATAATGCTATGTAGAAGAGGTTTTAGCCGCTCAACCATTACCTTTGTGATTATTTTATATATGACATTGCATAAGGTAATAGGTCTATAATATGAAATATGTACCCCCTCCTCCCCTTTTTGAATTAAGGTAATGAAAGTATTATTTAATGCTTTAAGCATTATTTTACTACCTTTGGACTCCTCTATAATAGCCATTACATCCTCCTCCAAGTTATCCTAGAAGACCTAAAAAAACTCAATTGGAAAGCCATCTGGACCTGGTGTTTTTCTGGTGCTCATTCCAAAGACTACATTCTTTAGTTCCTCTCTATGAATGGGTTTAAGTAGGGCCTAATTTTCTTCTTTAGAGATAATAGAGAGTATGACAACAATAACTTCTTTTTGAGCCTCTTCATCTTGCACCATACTTTCCTTAAATAGTTTAGAAAAATAATCCATTGAATGGAAATGCATACCTAGAATTGTATCAAAGGAGTGTCCATTCTCATATTGAAGAGCTTCCATGTTGTTCATCTGTCTCCTAGAACAAGCAGTCCAATGGAAATATTTGGTATTTTTATCACCTTCTAATAACCAAGTGGTTGTTGCTCTCTGTTTCTAGTAGGTCTCCTCTTGGTTTTTAATGTCCTCAACCGCTTTATGCAATGCATCATCCTCTTCTTCGAGCTGCTCTGTAATTGTTCCTTCCCTAAATTCTTTTTGAACCTCATCCCATCTGGCCACCAATGGAGCTCTTTGGACCTAGAATTTTGTCTTGTTAGCTCGCCTCCATTGTTTCAGTTGATCCTTGACATAATGAAGTTGTTTGTGGAATCTAAACATTGTTGTCCCATATGTTGGGCGACCTTCTTCCCACCACTATGGAATTTTCTTTCGAAGTTCCTCTTTTTGTAACCAAAATTTTTCAAATTTAAATGGTTTGTGATGCTACACTGTCTTGATCCCTCCTTCCAACAAAATGGGAAAGTGATCTGAAACTGGACCCTCCAAAATTTAAAATTTTATATTCCATTTTACAAATGCCTCCTATGAAACCAAAAAATGGTCTAACTTCACCTTCCTTCTATGTGGATCCCTCCTCTTATTAGTCCAAGTATAGTTGGTTCCACAAAATTTAATATCCACCAAGTGTAATTCCTAGACTTGGGCAATCATAAGTCGATCCCCTAGGTTCAAAATTGGGGTTCCCCCTTCCTGATCTCTAGAGGATAATTTAGCATTAAAATCCCTAGCAATAATCCAGTCTAACTCTTCCCTTGAGACTCTCATGTTATGCACAACTTTCCATTGATGCATCTGACCATCTAGGTTTTGAGCCCCATAAAAAATTGTGATTAAAACATGTTCGGCTATGAAATTATTTCTAAAATATGATGTGAGAACACCCCTCCAAGCTATATGTTCTATTGCAGTCCATTCAAGAGAGTTCCAAAGAGTAACTATCCCCCCTGAGGCCCCTTGGGCAGCCACTTCCATATGACCAACACCCCTCCAAAGTATGTTAACTATTTTACACATAATATCCAATGATATTTTTGTCTCCTGGATAAGCAAAAAAATTGTTTTACATTTTTCTAAGAGTCTTCGAACAATAGATTTATGGGTTCTACGGTTTAAACCCCTAACATTCCATGATTGTATAATCATTGGCTACCTTGAGAGCAGTAAAAATCTATTGGCCTCATCGATCCTCCAGTGATCAGTTTGTCTCCTTGAACTGCTATCAATTCCTTATTTGATTTTCTACCCACTTCTTGAGTGCTACTATTTTTTATCTCTTTTCCACCTGAGTTATCCCTAGAGTTGACCTTTCTCTATTATTTTTTGCTATGCCCATGCTAGCATCCTTAATTATTGGTTGCTCTTGGTTATGCACTATCAATGCCCTTGCACTCTCCAACTGTGGTAACTCACTGTACTCAATTACCTACTCTATGATAGGGGGAGATGAAAGAGGAACTTGAACATGGTTGTTATTATTTTCATTATTCCCATCCACTCCTTCCATGAATTTTTCTTCTTCTTGTTCCATTAGTGTTTTAAATATCTCATACCTATTAGAGGGCTTGAGTTGGGTTTGCTCTTTACCATATTTTTTCTTTTGCCTTCTCCTTCTTTTGGTCTGTTCAAAACCATCCCCTTGTGCTTCTTTACCCTGAGAAATATTGATTGGTTCTTTGTTTATTGTTGACTTACCCTCCTTAGGAAGATTTGATATTCCTAGAGGAGCCTCCATTTTTATGTTCATATTATTTGGGAAAGATCAAGCCAAATACTCATATTTGTGGCAAACTCTGCATCTAAATGACAATACCTCATAATCCATTTGTTGAATCCAAGATAATCCTACAATTTCAAGTTCCACCTCTGTCGATAGAGGTTGGCTAAGATCCATTTCCACACATAATCTTGCATAAATAGTTGTGTTTCCTTCTATTGTGTATTTGGAAACACCCAAATGTCTTCCAAGGTAATTATCGATAATTTCCAATACCTCCTCACTCCAAAACTCCATTGTAAGTGCATACAAATGGATCCAAACCAAGATAGTAGTGGGTCCAATTCGAGGATCAAATACCACTCTCCAAGGTTGAACAAATAATCCTGCCAGACCATGATTCCTCTTTTCTGATTGGAAAGTCCTATTTCTATTGGCAAGTGAAGAAAAACTAACAATAAAATATCCATTGCTAATAAACCATAAGGAATACTCACCAAGAGGCTCCCAGTTTTGTTGGACCCAAGAATGCAAAAAATTTAGGATAGGGCGAATACCCATGAATTTACATATCAAATCATGATTGGCTCTATATAAAAAAATTTCTTCGATCATCCTTTGCTCAACGACAATCTTTGGCATTGATTCTAATAGTGGCAAGCATCCATTAACTCGTTGAGATGTTGATCTATTTCCAACAGTCGTAAAGAGCATTTTTAATGCAAATTTTTGTGCTTCTTTAGTCTTTGATGGATATTTATCCTTTAAAAAATTTGCAAAAGAACTATGTCTCTCTAGAAGAGGATCCGTAGGTGTCCCCATTG